>JACSVZ010000005.1:18691785-18883171 GCA_014706295.1 Lycocorax pyrrhopterus obiensis
GGCCTGGCCCGTGGGCTGGGGCGGCGACTGCAGGATGGGGACACCAAAAACCGCCACCTCCCTGCAGGGCTGAGCACCCACGGGGATCCCTCAGGCTGTTTCCCCCACAAAGAGGCACCCCAGGACAATTTCTGGACAGACACCTGGCTGTCCCCAGCTCTCCCTGTCTGTCAGACCCAGCGGATGGACAGCCGGGGTGGAAGCCACAGCAAGGCATTGAGAGGAGCAGTGGGGCTGCTCTCAGGGACTCGTGTCCCCAGAAATCCCCTTGCACTTTCTGTAGTTACTATTCCAACAGCACAGCATGAGGAGGACCTCCTTCATGGCACACACACCTCACAACCTGGCTCTGGACCACAGACTCCTGTCACACCAGAGGGGCACAGCAACAGGTGATTTGCAGGAAGAGGAGGGAGAAGAGGGGGGACGGGGTTCAGAATAGAGGGCTAAGAGGGAAAAACAGTGTTTAAAATGGACTTGAAGGAGGAATTTTTTGTGAGCAATGAGAGGTGAAGGGGCTGAAGGTCAGGAAGCACCAGCCTGAGTATGGAGGGAGAGGCAGAGGAGGCAGAGGGTGAGATGGAGGCAGGCAGCGATCTGGGATGGGAAGATCAGAAAAGCAGGAGAGAGACCAGGTACATTGCAGGGATGCCAGAAACCATCTTTCCTCTGGAAATCACTGCTTGGAGGGATGCCCAAGCTCCCAACTGGGAGAATCAAGTTAAAAAACAGGATTTTTCCCATTGTTTTCATAGTCTGAGAGGCACATCTCCTTCCTTCCTTCCCAAGCTCCTGACTCTCCTCCCACCAACTTCCCTCCTGCCTCTGCCCCGCCGCAGTCCCCCCTGCCCTGGCCCTCACCACGGAGGGAAGGGACTCCAGCACAGGCTGCTCAATGCAGCCCTTGTTGGCTACAAAGTCCTCCTGCAGCTTTTGTGCGTGAGAGCCCCTCACCAGCTGGAGCCCAGGGGCGGGCAGGGGGTGGCAGGGGGGTGACAGCAGGCAGCCGGTGCCCCCCCCCCGGGGTCAGCCCCAGCGAAGGGAGCAGCTGTTGATCTGGGGGGATCACTACAAGGTCATTTAAGCGAGGAGTGAAGGACTGTGAGCACCCGCGGGCAGAGGAGGGGTCAGGGGGTGTCAGGACCCAGCAGAGCCTTGACCCCCAAAAGTCCCAATGCCCCCAGAGTGCAGCTGGGTCACGGGGAGGGGACAAAAAGGGACAGAGGGAGAGCAAAGCCTCTGGAAACACGATGGGTGCAGAGCCTTGGCGTGCTGATCGAGCCCCGGGCCAGCAGCCCAGGGGACAGCCGGGACGGTTGTTTCACCCGGGTGAGGTCCCAGCACGGTGACGGCCACTGGAAAAGCGCCGGGCTCAGAGATTTCAGGCATTTTTCCGCTCGTTCCTTGCGTGAAGCAGGAACAGGGAGGGTGTGGAGGCAGAGAGCAGGAAATCTCCCGGAGACGCTGAGCTGGAAGGAGGCGGCGGCAGCGGGGCGGCTGCTCCCACGCGGGGCCGGGGCTCCCCACGCGTGACCCCCCCGGCCCCGCGGGACACGGCGCCCTCTGCTGCCCCCGGCAGCAACATCCCGGACAGATTAACCCCGCCGGAAGAGTCACTGCAAGGAAACGGCGTAAAAAAGGGACAGAAAACTACTCCGAGTCCACGGGAAAAGCACCTTTGCTCCAGCTGAGAATGCCCCGCAGAAGGGGGACCCACGCACCCCCGGCGGACACATCCTGCACCACTGCACCATGGCCATTTCACTGCTGCTCTTTTCCAACAACCAAAATAAACCGGGGAAAAAAAGGTTACAGTTTTCTTTCCGGTGTATAAATACAAACAGAGCCCAGAAAGGCACCCATGGGCGATGGGGTCTGGGGCACGTGTGTCACACCCAGCTCCTGCTCCACTAATGCATTATCCATGGCTCCTATTCATCCACTGCTGTGGATGGAGAGCAGGAGAAACTCACATTATTTTCACACGAAGGGTATCACCCCCTGGGCAGAGCTGGCCCAGCCTTGCCCACCTTGGGATGCCCCATTTATCTCCCTGTCCAGCCACCCTAGTGCAGAACACTTGTTGGCTTTTCCCAATGCCCAGCTCTAAAAGCAGCACCCAGGGGCTGCCACAGTCCCACTGCAGCCCTTCCAACCACTTGGTACCCAGCAAATCCCACAAGGAGCCCCAGGCCCACAGGGCATCCCCAACACCCCTGAAAACGGTGAATCTGCAGCACAGAGAGTCCAAAAAACACCTCTGCCCCATCCACCTGGAACTTCCAGGACCACAGGGATGTTTCAGCGCTGGCCTCAGCACCGAGCCTCACACCAGAGGGAAAAGAGCAAACCAGCTCCAGCAAAGAGGACAAGGATGGCTTCAATATCCTTCATGAGAGAATCAGGGGAAAGAGGTCGACTGGCACACCCGAAATGGCAGCTGGAGCCGTGTTGCCAGCTGCATGAATACAGCAGGCGGGATCTCACCAGCACCAAATTCCCCAGCTTCCAAAGGAGGAGGGCGAGAGGGAGGAAAAGAGAAGCTCAGAGACACACACACAACAGCATCATTCATGGGAGCTGGGTTTGTGCAACAAGGGTCCTGTGTCTGGCTCGGAGCTCCGGGCAATTAAAACAGCAGCCACAGATCTAGGAGAAACAGCAGGAATTTATCCGAGGAATCCGGATTATGTGGCCACTGCTACAGCAGAGCAGAAAGCCCCCAGCTCCTGGAAGGCAAAACACTGGCAAGTGATGAGCAACCAGCTCCATTATCCAACTGTTCCTGCCTCACCCACTAGAGTCAGAGCCTCCTCTCGCCACATCGGGGGTGGAGGGATTATTGCTGCTGGTCCTGCTTCCAGCCAGTCCCACCAAGGGGAGGGTGAGGACCCCAGTCCCCAGCCCAGACATGGACCTGGCTGCAGCAGGCAGAGGCAGCGGCTTCATGCCTGTGACTGGGGGCACGAGGGGCTCGGTGCTGCAGGGCTGCTCATGGGGCACACGGCAAACCAAGCAGTCTGTGGTCCCAAAGATAAGGGCAGTGCTTTGCAAGTCTAAGAATGTGAGTTTCCATTCTGGTCCATCCTTGGAAGCACGCTCGGGGTTACCAGCACATGTGAAAAGAGACAGGATGCTGAGCAATCTCTTGAAAATCTTCCTGGCAGGGCTGGCTCCCAGGAGCAACCACAGAGCCGCCGGGAGTCCCCGGAGAGGATCTGTGTGCACCCTGCTCTCGTGTGGATGATCCCAAAACAACCTCCTGTCCCCTGCAGGGACTCTGTCCCCTGATCCATGGGGCCAACAGCCCCTGGCTACAACTCGCCTCATGTGCCAGCACTGAGCTGGGCAACGTCACTGGCACGGGGTCCGGCAGCAGGAGATCTTCAGAGAACTCCACTTCCCTCTCGCCTACAACAAACTAAGCTTATC
This sequence comes from Lycocorax pyrrhopterus obiensis, assembly GCA_014706295.1. NCBI lineage: Eukaryota > Metazoa > Chordata > Aves > Passeriformes > Paradisaeidae > Lycocorax > Lycocorax pyrrhopterus. Next base: position 18,695,218 of record JACSVZ010000005.1, read on the forward strand.
TTCTCATCCCTGAGGAATAACCCCTGTCCACCCAGCATGTTTTGGGCCATTCCTGGAGGGATCATTTTTCAGCAGAAGGAATCAGTCTCCAACATGGGTCTTGGGGCAGGTATGAGGCAGAATTGTTCACTAAGCATCACAGCCGATGGAGAAACTAGGCAGCAGCAGTTCCTCCTTCACACAACCCAAAATAAATGGCTTTCAAGATCATTACCCACACCCTGTTATCACAGGCATCTTTACAAGCCACATCAAACCAGGTTTAGCACTGGAGTTCCAAACGAACAAAAACTCCTTAAGCATTTTCACAGCCTTGACAAGATGACTGATACGAGCATCATTAAAACACTATCAAATACAAAATAATGCTCTTTTTTTGATGAAAAGTGGAAGTTCTTTTCACCTGATGGTCCCTCGGGCGGGTGACCTGCTTTACCAGTCGGCTCAGGACAGTCCCCCCCTTGGCTTTGGGACCGGGATCACTCAGACAGGACAGACAGCCGGGCGCGGCCCAGAATACCACCAAAATCGCTCGGATTTGGAAGGAATGCAGAGCCCGAGCCCCTCAGCCGCGTTCCCTGCCCGCGCTCTGCCCTTTGCACTGACACGCACGGAGCCCACCCTGCGCCAGCCCCCTGTCCCTCGCCTCGCTGTGCAGCAAACGCCACGTCCCCGCTCTCGGCGCTGCCCCGCACCGGGCTGCCCGCAGCCCCCGCACCGGGCTCGCCCCCGCAGCCCCGGGCCCCGCACTCACCTGCCCGCCCGCGCCGTCCCCCTCCGCACGGAGCCGCGGCCGCGGCGCAACGGAGCCTCAGCCTCAGGGAGCGCCCGGGGCCCCGGCGCGGAGCCGCGACCCCGGACCCGTCCCGGCGACCCATCGCTGCGCTCCGGCGGGACGGGCGAGAGCGGCGGCTCCTCCCCCGCCGGGATGCCGGCACGGGACCGGGGCCGCTCCCGGGGAACGCCCGCTCCCCTTCCGCCCGTTGCCCGCACCCCCGGCGGAGCCTCCCCGGCCGCGCCTCCGACCGAGGAAGCCGCTCGCCCCGGGGAACGCTCCCGCCCGACGGCTCCGCTTCCCCCCGCCGGGTCCCGCAGCATCCCCGGGACGCGCTGCCTGGGACCCCGCTCAGCCCCTTCCCCCGGGGTCGGGCATCACCAGGGGCCCGGGTGAAGGTGATGCTGAGCCACGTGTTCCACATGCATCTTCCCAAAACTGAGTCACCCCCGCTCCGGTGCCACCCCGCGCCTGGGCGCGCTCGCTCCCGCCTCCGCTCCCGGGGGCGGGCGGGTGTTCAAAGCCCTGCGGACGCGCCGGGCACGACACAGGGGCTCTTCATTAAGAGGAGAAGGAATTAACGTGATCAGACTGGCCTGCCAACACCTCACACTGCTTTTTCCTCGTCTGACCTCTCAGGCTTTGAAAACAAACTCCCGTGAGGATCTCACAGCCCCAGGAGGCTCCCACAGCCCCATACCTGCTCCCTTTGCACCAGCTTCTGCCCAGAAGGACAGAGGGGCTATTTCAGGCACAGAAAACATTACCTTCCTGTGCATGTTAAGGCAATTTGCATGTCAGAGTTCTGACCAAAGAAAAACCATTGCCCAGCCAAACCTTTCTGCCAGTTTTCAGTGTATTTTCTCATCATAATTTCAGGGAAATGACCACACTCAGAACTTCTCTCTCGATCCTTTCAGTCTCATGCAAACCACCCGAGGATGCAGATAGAAATGTACTTTCCTGCCTGCAGTCACTTTCCAGTCAGTCTCAATCGCTCCTTGCTGCCAGGGGAAAAACTTGGCGACACTCAGGGCACGAGATGGCTAAAGGGGCCTTTTCCCAGCTCATTCTCTGCACTTCCCACGTGCTCTGCAGCTCACCAACACAGAAAAACCTTCTCTCTAACCCAGGCTCTTCCTTTCTGGCCTTCAAAGAAAATCCCCCAACCTGTGAGCGGATCCTGCTGTCCAGAGGGGGGAATCTGTATTTTGTTAGCTACAGGAAACGGGAAAACTTCCAGCCCTGGAATTAAAGCCCAGAAGGAAGGAGCTTAGCTGGGGGAGGGGGCTCTGTCACTGCAGCAGTCATCAGGGGGTCAGAGCTACACAAATTTTACAGGCAGAGGGGCACAAGGATGAGAACTGGTGATTCACCAGCCAAGCTTGAACCCAGGACGGCAGGGAAGAGGAAGAGGAAGGAGCAGCACAGAATCCCCTCATCACATGTCCCACCAAAACCACAAATAATCACATTCGGTTCAGCTTTTCTGCTTCCCATCTCTCTGACCCACACCCAACCCCATGACTGCCTTTTCCACTATGTAAGAGCAGCAGTTTCTCAACGAGTTCCAGAAGTGCCCAGAATGGGTCCCTGCTGCCATGTCCAGCATCCCACTCACTCCATGGGTCCCCTCTGATCTCCCTGGCTCTGATGCCAGAGCAGGGCCCCAGTGCTGAGGGCAGCAGCCCTGGTCCCTGCACACCCACAGATCCCAGTACAGCCCCTGCCAGCCCCCGGCCCCTCTCCCTTCCAACATGTTCAGACAATGACAAAACCAGATCCCAGTTTCTGTTTCTCCCCCAAAACCCAGGGAACCACACACATGGGCTCAGGTCAGGTGAGGAACGGGGGCCTCGTGCTCAGGCCACAAACCCACCAAGTCAGTGCAGGAGATTTTTGTGCGAGGAGAGAAGAACAGCTCAGCTGTGACAACACATCAACAACAGCTAAATTTAGCAGGTTATTTTCGGTAATCCAGATGCTGGGTAAATACAACCTTATTATTTCATGCAGGGGCAAAAGTTCAGCCGAGTCCCTCGTGCTGCTTTGCCCTTTTAGTTCACCACATCCAGCCACAGCAGCCCACCCTGAAACGCTGCAATGTCACCACTGTCTGTTTGTGCTGGCAGGAGCCACCAGCTCTGTCCCTGTCCTTTAGCAGCAAGAGGAGCCGCTGCTCCGTGACATGGACAGAGCACCTCCCAATCCCTTTTGGAGGGGCCTGGTGCTGCTGTTGGTAGGAATTTGTTCTGAGGATGCAGTTTTCAGGTGCATGGCCAGGCTGTGAGCCTTTCCTTTCTTCAAGTTTTTCCTTTCTGCTCAGTCCAGAACAATACACGGGAAATGAATGCTGGAGAGGAAGCAGAGGGTTAGGAAATCCATGGAAACCTGACCCAGCTGGGACTGTCCCAGTGGTTAGGTTTGGGGCTGTGCAGGGGCTCTGTGTCCCACCCAGACGAAGGTGCTGCCCGAGGGGACTGCAGGCTGGGCCAGGGCAGGTCTTGCTGCAGGGCAGGGCAGCAAGAATGAGAGTGGGGACACAGGTGTTCCACAGCTGAAACATCACCTCCAAGAAGGCAGATGAAATCCAAGTTGTTTTCCACCATCACTGCTGCAGGAGCTGCCATGGCATACCCAGGGTACTTTAATGCCAGTGGGAAGCCACAGTGACCTCATCCAGCCAGTGTTCAGGGAAGGGAATGTGGCAGCACGACCATGGCTCCAAACAGGGGGCTGGGAATGGGTCTGTACATGACTGGAAAGCAGCTCAGGGAGTTTGCCAGGTGTGCTGGGAGAGCAGCAGTGCTGGAGGGGGAAAATCAGAGGCAAGCTCTGGGAATTGGTGGAAGAGACACTTTGCCAAGAGCTACTGGGATAAACCAGAACCAACTCCACCCTGCCTCGTGCCACTGTGTCGGGAGCCAAGGTCCTCATGCCACCCATCCAAAGATACTGAAAATCATCATAAGGGAAGGGAATGGTGCCCCCCAAGCCCACGGCCTGAATGCCCCCATTGTCTGAGCACCTTCTGGGGACAATGAGTGAAGAGGACAGCAGGCACCTGCCCCGGCCCCTTCCCAGTGGAGGGCACAACCCCCCTGCAGGCTTGCTCCCTGTCCAGTGTAATCCACGGGAAAGGGAGAACTCCAGTCTGCCCCAGGCACTGTGCTGCTGCAGGTCACAGTGACACCAGGAGCCGCTATGGCCCCACCATCACATTGAGTCACAGGTGACAAATCCCATAGTGAGAAACTGTGCAGCTGCTCAGGACACGAGGCTCCTGGTCAGGACACGAGGCTCCTGCTCGGGACATGAGGCTCCTGCTCCTCCTGCCCCCAGAGCCCCTGGCCACCCAGCATCCCTCCAGCAGCCAGAGCTGGGACAGGGACATGTGACAGGCAGGTGTCAGCTGGGGTCATGTGAGTGTCATTGAGCCTTCACCAGGAGAGACCTGGATTCTATAGGCAGTTTTGACCAAGGGGAAAACACCTATAAACATTCTTTGCCCCAAAATCAGTCACAGTGTGATCCATAGGAGTCTTCCCGGCCCCTTCCCTTCCACGGGGCTCTTTAACTCTTTTTAACAAGCTCTTGACATTTATGTTCTTAATCTCTCCTGTTCAAGGGCCAGAGACCACCCAAGATACCTCTGGGGCTCTCTCACAAAGCACCTTTTGTTACCCAGAGCTCTCCTGTGCTCTGGGCTCTCGCTGGCCAGACTCAGAGCTCACCTCACCCTTATGTGCACGAAAACAAGAGGCCCTCAGTGCATCACCCTTCAGGCAGGGAACTGCCTGGAGATGCCCAGGCACATCCCATGGGCTCCCTGCACAGTGGGTTTCCCTTTTCATGGTGCCAGCAGTGTGGGCAGCCCCACTCCCCCCACCTCTGGCACTGGAGCCACCATCCACGGGGCCTGTTCTGAGCCCTGTGCCCAAAGCAGCGGAGCTACCCCAGCTCCAGGTCCCTCTGCTTCCAGGGCCACCAGAGCCAATGGCCATGGGCTGCCCTGTGTAGGACAGGACAGGTTTGACTCTGGGGGTGTCATGCACAAAGACCCCCAGGGCACTGACCAGTGGGATGATGAAGGTGGGACCTCTACCCCCCGAAACAGCCCCATCCCCATCCTTGGTTCCTGGCCCTGCTGGCACACACACCCTCCCCCTCCTCCTCTTGCTCCCACAGACCAACACCAGCCTCCCCAGCACCCACGAACCCCTCACAGCAGAGCAGCCCCAACCCCCAGCCTCTACCCCCACCTTGGCAGAGGTTTGATCAGGGCAGCAGCAGCCATGCACGATCCCCATGGGTCAGCCTGGAGCTGCACTCCTGTCCCACAGTCACAGGTGAGACACTCCAGTCACACAAAGCTGAGGGGCTCTGAGCCAGGGGTGACCTTCCTGCCCATGGCACTGCAGTGCCAAGGCTCTCGAGCTCCCCATGAGATTATCTGCTGAGCACAAAGCTGTTCACCACAAAGACAAGACAAACTGCAAATGAACCAAGGCCCCTTTGCAAATATATCCCCTTGAAAATAACAGTTTTGGGGGAAAATCACACTGCTGGCAGAAGAACCCAGCAAGGGGACATTCCTCTTCCTGTGACCCCTGCCCACCCCACAGCAAGGGCACTTCGGCCCAAAAAATTATTGCTGCAGCTTACCTGCATCTTTTTTATCTTCTAGCAACGTGAATTTCTGTGAAAAGAAACAAAGAAGAAAAAAACAAACAGAAATAGTTTTTTTAATCATTTTGATTCTCACATTTGTGGAATGCTACTCCCTCACATCTGGGCTTGGTCCCCGCTCCAGTCTCCCCTCTGTCCAGAGGTGGCCTGAGACCAGCAGTGCTGGTCTGGAGCTGGGACCAGCAATGCTGCTCCAGTCACAGGACAAGCAGGGCCCTGGCAAAGGCTTATCCCAAGGGCATCAGCCCCACTCGTTTGAAAACACCATTGCCAGTCCCAAGGGCCCTGAGCATGGGGCAAACACGGTGTGCCCAGCACGCACCCTCCACCCCGGCTGCCGAGGGAAGCCACGAGAAATGGGATTCACAGCAGCAGAGCCTCGGCAGCACTTGGGACACAGCAGCAATTTGCAGAGGTGGAGGAGCAGCAGAAGGTCCCCATTCCCGGTCCTGAGGTGAGCACAAAGCCCAGGATGCTCCCCAGTCTCTCTCTGGGTGCAGACGAGCCCCTCCAGTGCCGTGGCCCCGCGAAGGGGCCAGAGGTGCCGGCAGGATCACTGCAGGAATGCGCCGCGCTGCTGAGCCGGACTTTCCCACGGACCCCCGGGACCCCTCTTCCTGCCGGGGCAGCAGGGCTGAGGCTGACCCAGGGAAGACAGGCTTAACCATGTCCCCGCTGCTGTGCTTCCCGCAGCACCACCTGCCCGAGGGCTGCCACCACCAGGGCCGGAGTCATCGCTGCCACCTCACAGCGTGCCCATGTCCACAGGGGAGGTCACCCGGCTCCTCTGGATCCTCTGGCATTGCTCAATCTGTTCCCACACCTTCCTTTTCCCACAAAATCTTCCACCAGCCACAGATCCACCTCATTTAACTTGGAAAGCTTTAATCCCACAGACAGAGCCCAGCACGTTTCTCCCTCTTCAAGAAATTCCTCAGCGAGGAAGGTGAGAATTCCTCGCCTGTTCGTGGTGAGCAGCTGAGCAACACTGGCATGGGGAGAAGAGCGAGGCCAGGCTGAAGCAGAAGCCTCAGCCCCACAGGAGGCCACTGATGTCCACTGAAGGCAAACAGGAGGGTGGTGCCCTGGCCAGCTGGGCCACCGGACCCCATTTTGGGCCAGAGATGGGCTGAAGCCAGTGGTCTGCCAGGTGCTTCCAAGGAGGCTGAAACCTGCAGGCACCAGAGCCCCATGCCGGCCAGGCTGGAGCCATCCCAAGGTGCAGCTCTGCAATGCAATGGCAATGCAGGACCCGGTGTCCATCTCCGTGCCACCACCAGTACGATGGCAATGCCAACACGCAGCACGCAGGGACGAGCAGGGTTAATGAGGACAGCTAAGCTCTCCAGAGACAGCGGGGACGAGACAGCAGGGACAAGACAGCCACTAATATTACCAATGAATTTCACAAATGTCATTTTTAGACTCAACTATTTTAAGCATTGCACTGAAAGCCCGGGGGACAGCGTGCATTCCACATCCATTTCACCGCAGCAGATCCACTCACCCAGCACAGCCCGGTGTACAGCACTGCCTGTAAAGGGATTTTACCACTTTTCCCAATCTGAAACTCCCAAAATCCACACTAACCATACCCTCACAATCTCCCCAGCTCACCTCCCACCACACCGCATAGGGCGGGAGACAATAAACCAACATTGATCAGGAGCAGGCAGGGAGAGTCACTCCTTATTAAGGTGACAGATGAAGAATTAAACCCTAATGAAAAATCTCAGATGCCACGCCATGAGAACTGCTGCTGCAGGAAATGAAAAACTGGGGGCCCTTGGCCTTGCTGCTCCTTTGTCATCCTGCTCACAGCTGCCCTGACTTTCCAGGTCGGCTGTGGTCCCACAGCCACAGCAGGGGTGACCTGAGCCTCTGGGTTTGGAAGGATGTCCCAAGCTGGCCATAACATGCAAGCAGACATGGCAGGACCCTTTTGGCATGTGCTGACCACCTCGGGGGGCTGAGGGTGCACACACACACACACACACACACAGCCCAGCGCCACGCTCGCCGGGCACAGCAGCCTGCCCGCCCGAGGCTGCCCCGTGCCGGGACACGGTGACCCAGTAAAGGGCAGCGGGCGAGCTTAGGGCACAGGGACCAGCGCACCCACACATAGCCCAGCCAAAATTAAAACCTCTCACGTGCCCGTCGGGCACGGGCACGACACCCGCAGAGCAGACGTCGACACCGTGAGCGAGCTGAGCCCCGCCGGGGACGGTTCCCCAGCGTCGCTTCCAGAGGCTTCTCCTGAAACCGGAGGGTGTCAGGGACGGACACCATGGAGCGGCGCTCCCTTACCTTGGCTCTTTTGAAGCAAGCCCAAAAGAAATCCAGCAATGGCATGATGTGCGGGCGGGGGCCCGGCAGACCCCCCTAGAGCGCGGCGCTGCCCCCGGCCGCGGGAGAGCCCCCCCCGGCACCCCCATGGCAGCGCTGCGGCAGCGGAGCCGGGCAGAGCCCAGTGCGGGCAGAGCGGCCGGGCGGAGGGAGGGGCAGGAGGCAGCCGCGGAGGCGGGCCAGCATTCAAACCCTGCACCGCTATTCAGTTGGTTGGGAACGGGCTTGGACGCGATTGAAATTCCCTGAAGATTGCGAGTTTTAAACAGCTCCAGGCTTTCCTTCCTGCCTGGAACTCACCGAGCTGCTCCCATTCCCAGGCAGTGGGAAGGGGCGAGGGGCGACCGACACTCCAGAGCAGGAGAAGGGGGAGTTTGGCTATCAAAGGCACACGTAGGACGTTAGAAACCCAAACCCTGGACGGTTCAGATTGTCACTCCGGTCCTGCCCAAGCTGACTGGCAGCTCCCGGAGCTCTTCTCTGTGAGGCACCAGGTGTACCCGGCCATGGTGCCATCCCTGGGTGCTCAGGTGCTGCTGGCCTCACCGTGGGCACAGGGGCACCCAGGCTGACCACGGGCATCCAGGCTCACCACGAGCACCCTCATCACAGAGCAGGGGCAACCAGGGCCAGCCTGCTGGTGGGACCCCAGTGGGGAGAACAACACAGGGGAATCCCCCCAGCCATCAAATATGGCTGAGCCCTTCACTCCAGCTGTTCACAGCTCCTTATCTGCCTTCTGCAAACATCATTCATTCACAAGCTCCGCAATAAAAGGTCACTTCACAAACATTTGTGCCAGCCCCCCACTCACAGCCCCCCGGGCCAGGATTCTTCTTGCAGGCACATAAGGACACCCCACAAACTGGTGATTTGTGTCAGCAGTTCGGAAGGAGCAAGGGCAAGCGGATCCACAGTGATGCCTGGGCTCAGCCCTGCTCCCACAGGACCCTCGGTGGCTGTCACCCACCCTGGACTGGCATCAGGCTCTCCAGTGGCATCACTCCTGCCCACCGCCCATCTCGGGCTGGTGTCAGCTCCACTCTGCAGGCAGGAACATGAGCCAGAGCACAATGGTTCTGTTCGGGATGTGACACGTCTGTACCCAACCCCCAGCAGTTGGTGCCTGTGGCAGCTGTGCCCAGTGCCACGTGTCAGGCAGGGCGGGCCTGGACGGGCTGCTGGGGCCCCAAAGCATAAGGATAAGGGGGATAAGGCAAGGACAAAATCACGGAAGTCCATGGCACAGCAGAGCTGGAGCAGATGCACCTGCCTGGAGAGGATGGCATGAGGCACTGCCAACACTGCAGCATCCAGCAGACCTGACCAGCACCCACAGCCCTGGATTGGCAGCACTGCCCTGGTGACACCAGCACAGCTCTGCCATGGCCCAGCACGGCCCCGCCATGGCCCCGGCAGCAGCTCACAGGCAGCATCAGTCCCGGCGCCAGCTCCAGCTGCCTCCTTCCATCTCCCCCTCACTCATTCCTCAGCGGGCTCTGGCACCGCTCCCGGCCTTGGCACCAGCAGCAGCTCCTCACCCTGTCCCCTGCGTTACTGGTGTTACTGGGCCAGTGCAGCAGGGCTGGGGACACCAAGGCACAGCACAAGCTTTGTATATCCCTTTTCTCTTCCTTTAGAAACCTAGGGCTGGGAGGACAGTCTCACCTCTGGCATGTTGCCCACCAGGGTCACCTCTCCTAGCAAGGATTTTCCCCGAAGGATTTAAAGCCCAACGCTGCTGCCTGACAGCTGCCCACCCTCCGTAACTCACCCCCTGCTGCCTGAAGGGCCGCACTTTTTACCCCAAGGACTTGCAAATAGTCCCCTGCAGGGTCGATGGCATCTGGGGCACTGCCCACTGCCAGACATCCCCATTCAGCTCACTGGGCACTGCTGTCATAGGGCTGAGGGTGCCAGGGGACCACCACTGCGGCCAGGACACAGAAGGGCACTGCCAGTGCAGGGTCCTGCGAAAGGTTCTGCCGTCATCATTCTGGGCAGTGCAAGGAGACTCTTCAATGCTTCTACAGGCTCTGGGGCATCTGGGCCTGGGCTGGGGCTGAAGGCAGCTCTCACGGGAGGGACTGTCCCTTCAGAGAGGGTGGCACTGCCAGGCTTGGTGGCACTGGGCTCCTCTTCCCATCAGGGGCTCACCTTTCAGCATCGTGCATTGTTCTGAAGCAGGACAGGCACCTGCCTGCTCCAGCTGGCACAGGCAGCACACTGGAGGGCAGAAAGATATCCGACCAGCCATCCATCTGCGAGTCCGTCTGTCCATCCGTCCGTCTGGCCATCCATACACCAGGCCCTCAGGACAGGCTGGGGGAGGTGGCTCTGTCCTGCCCCAAACCAGGCAAGCCCTTGCAGGCAGGGGAGCAGCCCTGCTGCTTCAGCCATAACCCTGCCAGGACCCAGAGAATTGCCCCTGCTTGCTCCAGTGGCATTGGGTCCTTCTCCCACTTCCTCCAAAAGCCAAAAGAGCCAAGCTAGCACAAATAGAAGCAGGCTGTCTCCTTCCCAGGCTTGGGAGACAAACCACAGCGGTTTCTGCATACTCGTGTAGCTTCTTCCTACCCGGTCATCCCAAAAGCATTCCAGTAATGCTACATCTTGGATCCTTCCTCAGCGTGCCAGGACACTGTCCTCGGCAGGAATAGCTCCTGGGGACTAGATCCATGGGGAAGTGGCAGGAGCTGTGCACACCAAATGGGTATTTCTGCTGAGTGGCGCAGGGACACAGACCCCACTGCTGCATTTGGCTCTTCCCAAAAATCCTAATGCACCCATTCCACAGACAAGCTACAGGAAAAGCAAAGGCAATGTCCATTCATTCTATATAAAAATACGTGTGTGTGTGTGTGTGCGTATCACTATCCTCCTCAGACCCATGTGAAAACCCATTTTAAACTTGAGTTAATCTTAAGAGGCTGATTCTAAGGAAAACTTCACCCTGTACACATTCACTAAGAGCTTCCCACTGCTGCCCACAGTGCCTGGAGCTGGGACAGACACCAGGATGTCACCAACCAGCCCCAGCACTGCCACACACATCCCACGTTCTCTGAAAGTCATGAGACAGGGCCGGTATTTTGGAGGACAGGTACAGCCTCTTCCCACACTAGATCATCCCCTGGAGGATCCCATGTCCCCACGGCCGAGCTATTTCTGTGCGCTGATGAGCTATTGCTGTCCCGGCTGTTGCCCAGGATCAGTGACAGCTCAGGCTGGTGGCGGCCAGGCCGTGTCCCCGCAGCCACAGTAGCCCCCGCTGGCAGCGCTCCCGGGCTGGAGCCGCGGGGTGTGCGCAGGGCTGTGAGCGGGGGGCTCCCCTCGGCCAGCCGAGCCCCGAGCCGGCGGCACACGGGGATTTTCCACTTGCTGCTGTGCACAGGCATTTCCCGAGGCTGGGAAGGGCGCAGCTCCTGCCGAGCTGGCGTTTCCCCATTAGCATAGCGGGAACAGGAACCCTTTTCTTCTCCCGACGCCGGACACGGGGCGGGTGCTGGCGGTGCTGGGGCTGTGACACCACGAGGGCGGTGAGAGAGGGACGGGGGGGGAGAACACGCGGAACCTGCAGCCCCCGGGAGCAGCAGTGGGGAGGCAGAGACGGCAAGGGCAGGGCTGAAGCCCCCCGTGTGCCCCCGAGCGGGGTCTGCGAGGCTGTGCCCAGGAAGGGCCAGCACACGGAACCCATGGAGCCCCACAGCTCCCCAGGGCTGGGGCTCCACTGCGGGGCCACCTCTGCTCAGACCTCAGCGCTCAGCTCCAGCCCAAGAAGCCAAATGTCTCTGCTGCCACCAAAGAGGCACCACCACCCCCAGACCACAAGAAACCAGCTGAAAGATGTGAATGCCCAAGGGCAGCAGAAGACATTCCCCAGCTCCCCGCAGCCCCACAGCTGCCCCATGCCACCAGTGAGCCCCCTGCCCACTTGCCACCACTGCTTCTCCATTAAAAAGCTCCTCATTTAAAATAATCCCGCTGTTCTCCAGTCTCCAATGGCTCACAGGTGGGATGTGCTGGGCATGGACACTGCCTGCGAGCGTGCAGGACACATGGGGCTGTCGGGATGCCACGCAAGCCACAGGCTGCACCAGAGCCCCAGCACTGAGGGAAAGCTTCTCTCTGGGATGGACAATTAGGCAATTACTTAATCCCCATGTGCAGCTCCTGCGGCAGAAGGAAGTGCTCAGGTGAGCAGGGCAGTACCCCAGAGAGCCTTCTGGGGCCAAAGGCATCAATCCCCCCATCCCACAGGGATGGAGCAGCCAGCCAGTCCCATGGCATCCCCTCAGCACACCCCTTCCCGAGGGCTGAGGCGGCACAGTGGGATGTCCCCTCTCCCAGCACTGGTGGCCCTTGTGTCCTGCTGAAGCTTCACCCTCCAACACCAGTGAAACTTTTGCTTAGCCCAGATGTGCACTGGACTCCCAGAGACAACCCAAGGGCTCACGGCCTCAGCCAGGGCTGCAGGAAGCCCCCTGCACTCCCTGTCCCCAGAAGGGTTCCTGGCACAGACGGGTCTGTGCATTTCCCCACACAGGATGCTGCAGTTTGCAAACACCAGTGAGAGAACTCACAAACACCGACTGATTTAGCACACACACAAAAGCCAAACAAACTTTGCAGCTGACTAATCCTCACAGACTGGCAAAACCTCCCAATTTCACTGAAAAAAAACAGTCCATGATAGTTTTGGGGAATTTCTGCTGCACCAGCGGGGGGGGGGGGGGGGGGGATGGTGTGCTCCTGCCCCCATTCCCAGAGCCAGAAAGCTTGGGGAGTTCAACAGGGGCCTGGGGCTGTGCTCAGCATGGGACTATTTAAATGCACTTAAAAGAGCATAACTGATATGGTGACATTTTGGAGATACTACAGATAACATACACAAATTACAAATAGACCCAAGTGATACAGAAGGAAACGGAGGGTTTTTGAGAGCCGTACTCCCATTCAATTTTAAATCCATTTGCATTCAAGCACCCAAGAGTTACTGTCTGGGGGCGTCTACAGAGACTCCCATGCAGGACAGAACTCCAGCAAAAACCTGCTGCTGCTGCACTCTGGTTCTCTTCCAGATGCCTTTGTGAGAACAAGAAATATAAATCAGGCTGCATTTTTAAGTACAAAAGAGGACATAAGCAGAATGCTCACCAGGCAGTTTTTCCTTCCCCTGGGAATAGCACTGAGCTGCTGGAGCCTGGCTGGGACATTAATCCTGGGACATTAATCCCCTGCCCCCAAGGCAGGCACCAGAGCAGCCCAAGGAATTGCAGCAGCTCTTATTATTAGCTGGAGCAGGGAGGCTCCCGTGGCGAAACACCCGAGCACGGCATGGGGCTGGCAGCATATGTGTGTACTCACACTCACACACTCACACATCCCCCTGCTACCTGCCACTGACAGCACACTCAGCAGCTAAAAAACAACCACAGGCAACAGGGGCACCTCCTCCTCTGGCTGGCACAATGAAATGCCATGTAATAAACTGCATCTGAGCTACTTGGGTATTTTTGCACATAGCTCTGGTGACAGCTGCTGTCTAGGGAGGATCCCAGCCCTAATTCTGGCCAAGGGTTGGGATTAACTCCCAGGACAGAGGAATCTTGTCAGGTGCAGTGCTGGCTCCCTACGAGGGCAGGTGTCTGCAAGCTGAATCCCCGGCACGAATCCACACCAGCCTCCTCTCACTCGTGGAGGGTTGGGCCATTTGTGTACCAAGTTTCCCATACCCAAATCCAGAGGCAAACCCGGTCCAGTGCAGCTTCTGGGGCAGAACTGGGGACATGGCATCAGGACTGGGACACTCGACAGCTCCTGGGTGCCAACAATCAAACCCCCTGATGGCTCCAAGCATGCAGCCCCAGAGCAGGTGGGAGCATGGAGGTGACAGGACCAAAGGGTTTCTGCAAGCCCACCATTGCCCAGTTTGTCACACTCCAGCACTCTGGGGTCTCCAGAGGATTGCCACCATGACCCACTGCCTGGCTCTACCACAGTGCAGAGACCAGTGGCCAGGAGACCCTCCCCAGTTGCCCTCGGAGCCTGGGGTTGCTGTCAAACCCCACCAGAGCCAGGCTGGTCTTGTGGGCACTCCAAGAGCAGAGCACTGCAAGCTGAGGGGGCTCAGGGCACGTGCAGGCAGCAGCAGTGGGGCTGCCAGGGACACGGCGCTCTCCCTTTTCAGGAGCATCAGAGCAGGATTTACAGCAAACCAGCATCGGGCACATCTTCCCTTGGCACCTGTTCAGTCAAAACCACTGCCCAAAGATGTCCTTTCCTTCAGGCATGGACAAGGAGAGACGTTCCATGCTCAGGGACACCAAGTGCCCATCCCGTGCCCCTGGGCCCCGCACCCCAGGGTATTTCCAGGCTGGACAGCAGCCATGCACCACTGCCAGTCTTCTTTGGGGACGCCAGGAAAGGCTCTGAGGCAGCTTCAGAAAACCCTTTATGCCAACCCTCACACACACAAAGCGTCATTATGTGACAGCGAAGTCTTTTCGCCCCCCCGCGGCCGCGGGGGCTGCCAGGCTTGTCCTGGAGAGGGATCCTGCTCCCAGCCCCGTGCCACAGGGCTGAGCTGCAGCCACGTGCTTCTCCACTCCAAAGGGAATCAAGAGGTAGAAGAGGTTTTCTGGGGACAGATCCTGGCTGTAGGCACGGTGCAGACCGGGCTGCCCCCACACCCTGTGCTGGGCTGTCTCGGGCTTCTGTTCCTGCTGCTGGGAAGAATTCCAAAGCCCTGAGAAAGAAGAGGCAGCAGCTCCAGTCCAGACCTCAGCCCCGTGGGTTTTGCTAAGGGAGGGGCGAGTTATGGGTAGAGGAAGGTTTTAAATCAGTGCCCAGGATAAATAATTGCATGTTCTGTTTATGATCCTGAGACAGTGACACAAAACACCAGAAAAAGACTTGAAAAGAACCAGAAAACACAATCACGGTGAAATCCAGCAGTTCTTGCTGAGCTCTGAAATTCACCCTCTGCCTTTCTCCTGTAGATATCAATGACCTTATCAGGCTCCTGCCTTGCAGCAGCAGCAGTTGTGGGAAGCATGGGAACAGAGGTAGGGATGGGGAAGCACCAGGAGAATAGCCATGGGGACAAGGCTGCTCCAATGGCTCCACTGACCCCACAGCTCCTCTGCTCCAGGGGCTCCAGAGCCTGGAGCTCTCTGCAACCAAAATAACCAGGACCAGAGGTCTCGAGGGCCACTATGCTCACGTGAGTTTCTTGCAAGCACAGGGACTCAAAGTGGGGACAGAAATGTCATTGGGACCCAAGAGACGGACTGGTTGCACAAGGAGCGCAGACACTGCAGTGAGGGAGACCAGCCAGGAGCTTGCAGATCCACAGGCACAGGAGGAGGGAAAAGCCCACAATGCCCAGACCAAACACAGGGGAAAATAGCCAGTGCCAATTCCCCTGGCCAGGGTGACTTGTCCTTCCTGCAGGGCCTTGGCCCTGCAGCCCTCAGCCCCAACACACTCTCTGCTCTCCTTGGCCACCACCCCAAGATGAATAGAAATCCAGTTCCTATTTGGGTAGAAACTCCTCAGGGTAGTAAGATCAACTGCTAAAGAATACAAAGGCAACTTAACACACTGGATTTGAACTGCACATCACCAGCCTGAAGCAGGAGTTGAGAGTGAAAGAGAAGAAAAAGCATCCGTGTCTGCCAGAGCATCCCAACCTCAGGACCAGCTGGGCACCTCGAGGGAGCAGGAAATGGGGCACAGAGAACAGGCACCCACAGTCACCATGTGAAACACTTACCAGCTGTCCAGGACATGTCTTCACTTCCCCAGGAGACACAGAGAAGGCATTAACCTCATCTTCCTCCCAGTCCAGAGCATTGTGGGCTCTCCCCAGGTCTGCCCCGAGCAGCCGCATCAGATCTCTTTCACTGCGCTTGAGCACATGCCCAGGCTTTGTCTGGGAATGTTCACCAAACGCCAGCACTTCACTGCTGCTGAAAAATTTATTGTGGCCTGTAGCATCCCCACTGTGCCCTGCAGGTCCCTGTGGGATGCTGATAAATCTTGATCGGTTCCTCCTGGTTCTCCTGGGAAAAGATCCCCACAGAGATAGCAAGGATTTGTCATGGATCAGCTCATAACCAGGCTCATTCTCAGGACTGCACTCGCTGCTCTTCAGACAGAGGAAGCCATGGACACCATCCTCATCTTCAGCTGACGAGGAAGAGCGTGGGGTCAGCAGCTCATCCCGCTGGCCTGGAGATGCTGGTGGCTTTGCTCGGTGCTCAGCGCTCCTTGGCTGCATTGCCCGTGGATGGAACTCTCGCCGCCACTGGCAAAGCCGGCAATGCAAAACCATAACTCATTAGCAAGAACCACACATTTATTTTGCTTTTCCTCATTTTCCCTTCCATTCCATTTGATTAGAAAGGGGTGTTGTGGTCCTTACTCCGGGAACGTCCATGCTCTCCTCAGCAGAGCATGCGGACCCATGGTTACAGCTCAACCAGCTGGGTTTGTATTCTTCATTTCTCTCTTAAAATACCAAACTCCCTCTATACTTTCAGAGGAGGTTGTGCTTCACATGGTGCCCTTTTCACTGCTAGCAGTGCAGCACTGGGGGAAGAGGGGGGGGTTTGGAGGGGGCTCATTGGGATGGATTTCAGGTGCTGGCTGAGGTGTGCTTCAGGGTCCTGGGAGGAGCTGGGGCTGAGCCTACTGCACAGGCAGAGGAAGTTTGGCTGAGGCTGGGAATCACTCCATCTCCTCCCTCCCGGGCACAGCAGGGAAGAACAGAGTTCCCAGGTGGCAGGACCCTGCCTGCCCACATGCCTCACTGTCCCTAAGGTTCTGACGATGCTCCCTTGCCTCCATCAGCAGCACAAACAGCAGCTCCTCAGACACAGAGAGCTCAGAGCGCAGATGTTCTGAGGTACCAGGCATGGGGAAGCCATGGCACCCCAGAAAACCTACCCTGTTCTCTTCCCTGAAACGTGGGCAGAGGGGACAAGGTTCAGGGAAGGAAACTGGGGCAGAAACACCAAACCCGTCCTTCCTGCATCAGGAAGTGCACTTATGCAATGAATCCAACTAGGATTCAGAATAAATAGAGCAAACCTTCACTCTTGTCTCTCAGAGACCCTGAACCCCCCCAGCACAGGCATTGCCCCTGACAAGGTGACAGCAGAGCAATGCAGAGACCCTTGTGTCTGTCCCAGAAGCTGCCCCCTGCACTGGGCTGTCACACCTGCCCTTGGTGACGCCCTCCCCATCTCTGCTGAGGAACCTCCGTGCTGAGCACAGTGTGTCCTGTCCCACCCATCACTGCCCTTGCATTGCGTACCTGCAATGTGGAGATTCAGCAGCTTCGGGCCGGACTTCCAGCTCCTGCAGCCATGTCACCTAGTTTCCCTGCCAGGAAAGCCAAAGGTCAGGAATCAGGTTCACAGTCCCAGCTGTCAACAGCTGCACTTTTTGAGTTACTTCCTGATTTTACTGGGAAAGTCCTTCCTTCCACTGTCACCTGCCCCAGTCATTTGCCCTGGGGTACAATTCAGCACGCAGGATATTTGCCTTAAAAGATTAGCTTGGGGGACAAAAATGCTAAATTCGATCTTTATCCAAACAAAGTGTACCTACAAAGCCCAGAGCTGCACTTGGGAACACCTCTTTTGAGTGGAACAGTTACATTTCCAGGACCGGTAAATCGTCTTTTTTTAAAAAAAATAAATACCCCTTGTTGACTGAAAGTATCTTCTTGCCCATCACTGAGCAGGCAGAAACCCTGCAGCAGGGGCAGGTGAGGCACCACAGCCCGAGCTGGTGGCTGGTGGTGGCGGCTGAGGCTGGCGGCTCACAACTCACCTCCCGGGGCTGCCTGCGAGCCCGGTCCTGTCTGGGGGACCGAGCACACCGGCTGTGCTCCCCAGAGCTCCCGGGGGCGCCGGAAACCACGGGGAGGTGAAAACTAATCTGCAAAAGGCTGCGAGGGACAGCGCGGTCCTGCCGCCCTCTGGTGACCACCGGGCCTCGGGTGGCCTTCCCCAGCCCCGCAGCCTATGCCCGGCACAGGGGCAGCGTGTCCCTGCTGCCACCAGCTCCGGGCCAAGGCTCCCTAGCCAGGGTCGTGTCATGGATGTCCTCATTGTCAGCCCACAGTACAGCACGAGAGCATGGACAAACTCCTGGCCACCGCCTCAAATCCTGGTGTGGCTCAGGGATGGGTTTAATTGCCATTGGTTTATTAGCCAGGCAGGAGTGGGGGTTAATTGTAATTGGTTTATTAGCCAGGCAGGAATGGGGGTTAATTGTAATTGGTTTATTAGCCAGGCAGGAATGGGGCTTAATATCCATTCACCCATCAGGCCCCTTCCTACCAGGTTTCTGCTCCACCATCGCCCCTGCCTCGTTCAGCCTCCGGTGATCACTGGCCAGCACGGCTGGGGCACACCCGGGTCCCTTAGGTGGCTCCCTAGACCTCCTGGCCCTGAAGCCACTGAAACCCTGATTTTGGGGTACACCAGCACCACTGCTCCTTCCCCAAGCTGTCTGTGAGCACCAGCAGGATCTGAGCCTGGGCAGGGCGATGGCCTGGCTCAGCCTCGGGGGCTCTGGCATGTGTGGCCCACATGTCCTGCTCTCCCTATCCAGCCAGGGGGACACAAGGGCAGGGACTGGGGAGCTTCCCCCCTCCTGCCCCAGCCAGGCCTGGGGAGCTCCTGGTACTGCAGGTGCCACAGGTACAGAGAGCACAGAGCTTCCATCCACGTCACATTGCCCACGTGACCTTCAGCCTGTTTGAATTTTTTAAGTTAAAACAAATGAATTCTTTTCCTTTTTATTGGTATTAAATAGATCAAAATTAAACATATACAACAACTTCTGCGGATAAACAGTATTAAAAAAAACCTAGTAGGAAAGAAAGCCTGGTTTGTGCATTGGAAACTCAGCCATTTCTCTACAGAGCAGTTCAAACACTCCATTATAGGCAACACAGCTGCTTCTCCTTGTCACCCTTCCACAGCAGCTTTAAACAAGAAGGAAAAGCCTTTCCCCCACGCAAAGCACAACAGTTCTTACCACAGACATCTCCAGCACAAATTAAACCTCTCTGTTGTGGTGACGGGGATCACTCCCCTGCAGGGTCCTTGGGAGGGATGCACTGCACACCTGGCTGGGCAGGATGAGGGACATTCAGGGAGCACTCAGCACTCTCAGGTGACACCAGCAGTCTAAAGGATTATCAATTAGCTGCTTTAATTCTAGGCATCTGCAGATATCAAACAAGCTCGAGGCATTTTGTTTCCCTGAACCAAAATGGTGTGGTTGTGTTTAATGTGCCCATGTCCCGTTGGCTTTGGGACCACCCGCTCGCTGAGGGACAACAGCAGGGGCTCTGCAGGACCTCCAGGGGTGGCTGAGGAACAAACCCCAGTATGGGCTTTTGGACTTTGTGAAGTCATGTAAAAAATTTCAAAATATTACTGGATCAATTAAATGCTACTCCAATTATCCTTCAGATAGAACAGCAGCTTAAGTCACAAGACCCAGAGAGAATCCAAGGATTTATTTGAATGTGTGGTTAAATTCTTGTAGGACAGAAAGATTTGGCTCAAGGAATCCCACCGTAGCCATCAACAGCTTTACCATCCACTTCCCTTGAATACTTCTCAGCTTCAAAAAGCTGAACTAACATTTAAATGAATGAAAAACTGCACACTTAAAAGAAAAACCACATTCCATACCAGCAATAATTTAATGGAAGCTTAAAAATTCCCCTTTCCATGGTTCCCATGTCTACGAACCACCATAGCTCCCCTCCAGCCCCTTGGTGCCACAGCCAGGCCCTGCCACACACAGCAGCTCATTATCCACAAATGCAAATATGCACTTTTAATCTGAAATTCAGCCATTTCCATCCCAGCTCCCACCCACCGCCAGTGTTTACAGCACAGACTGCTCTTGCACATAGAAGTAGAAATTAGGCACATTCACACCTCAGCAGAACCCACAGACCTCAGTTTCAGTCTATCTGCACAAACGTAGGAAAAAGGACACTTTACAGCAGCTTTTTCACCCCAGATATTTCATGGATTGCTGACTCAGGACAACAGACAACAGGAATCATTTCTGTACAGTTTCCAAAAGCAAGTCCCAGCTCCCAATTCTGTGCCAAAATACACCTGACTCTTGCACACCTGTACCCAGGAGAGGTACACGATGCACCTGCAGCAACCAGAAGAGCTCCCTCCCTTTTATTAAAGGATTAAGCAAAACTAAAACCCCACAAAACAACCCTCAGAACAGTGTCTGATATCTCATGGCAAGTACAAGGGAACAAACTGAACATTTGCACACATTTCTTTGCTGGCCCTGTGAACAACCAAAGGAACAGTCACACAGAGGCAGGAGAGAGCAGAATTCACATCCTGCTTCAGAGCAGCCACTACCTCTAGTACCATTTACTTCCCTTCCTTCAAGCTGTTTTAACACTTTGGGGCCCAAGCCCTGGTATGGTTTTTCAGACCCAAACAGCCTGTGCAGCAAAACCTCAACTTCCTGCACAGAACCCCTTGTTTTTATCATACATATACATTCATACTACTTTCCAGGGAATTTTCCCTTCCCAAATGCACAGTGAGAGCCCAGTCCCTGCTACAAAGCAGTCTCAACATTTCTGCAGGACTCTGAGCTCTGTCCCCTGTGGTCACAGGTCTGTAACTCGCAGTGAGCCCACAGTCCCCTCATGGATGCAATGCTGAAGGCATCAAGTTGGAACCCTCTTTCCTGCCACATGAAGGGATGGACACACACAACACATGGATATGGGCAAAAGCAACTCCCTGCCATCAGCTTCAATTCTCTCCAAAGGGACCCAACTGAGTTTTGACTGAACTCTCCTTTCCTGGGAAAGCCCCAGTCCCACAATGCCCTGGGTGCACATCCCACCACTCTACAAGAGAATGAAAAGGAGTCAGACACATCTCTTTCCTCTCCACACATCATTGCAGTGAAGTTCTATGGTTTGATAAGGCATTTTCATCTTCAGTGAGAATCCAGGCACAGGCAGGAAATCTGCCAAGTCATGCGAACTTCATCTCCCAACAGCTTGAAAATCCAGGATCTCCTGCTCTCTCCTCAGATGGAACAATCCCTGTCCCAGTGGGCATTGTTTATTTAACACCAGTACAGAACAGGGCTAAATAAACCCCTCAGCAGCTGGACCTCAGTATCTTTCACAAAGAGGGACACACAAACGAGCACTTTTTGCAGCTCTCTGGCTTTATCCCACAACCTGCCTTTTTACAGTATCCCTATATATAAATTAGAAAGAGATAAAGCCAAGGATTCACTGCAGTGTCCATGAAAAAGTCCAGTCCGTGTCCCAGTCCCTCGGGATGGTGCTCACTGGGGGGTGAAGGTGAGGATCATCCAGCTGATGACGAAGTAGAAGAGGAAGATGGGGTACACGACGAGTGCCTTGCGGTTGGGGGGCTGGCTGTCCGCCAGGAATGCCGTGGATGCTGCGGAGACACAAACACGTGGAGCACGAGCAGCAGAACACTCAGAGACCCCACTGCATGGCAGCCAACTACAGTGGGGATCTGCACTGCAATGGTGTTGAAAAAGAAACCACTGCTCAAACCAACGGGATGTAATCACCACGTCTAACTTCCTTTATCATACAGAATGACAAATCATAGAATCATGGAATCACAGCATGGTTTGGCTTGGAAGGAATATCCAGTTCCACCCCTGCCACAGGCAGGGACACCTTCCACGAGGCCAGGTTGCTCCAAGCCCCAACCAGCCTGGCCATAAATGCTGATTAACACTGTAAAATGAGAGCCAGACTTACAGATAAAGAACAGGATAAATAGTGCAAATGCATCTCTGTAAAATCAGCATTTTCTAATAGTATTTATAACATAATCATAGAATAAACCACCAAACAGTCTCACAGAGTTTAATACTAAATCATCATCCTGCTGCCCAAGGCAATTTGCATATGACCATGGAAATCACCAGGACCAGAAGCAGAGGCTGAACCTCTGCCAGCTTGAGGATTGGAAGAACTATTCCTACAGCCCTTCAGCAGCTCAGGGACACCTCAGACTAGAGCATCCCTTGGTTTTGCCCAAGGGAGTGAACACGGATCGAGCTCCCCAAGCACTGAGCCGCGCAGGGCACACGTGAGGGACTCACCCAAGGTGGACCAGCCGAACATGGCCCCCACCACGATGAGGCGGATGATGAAGCTGACAGTGCCCGCGCCCGCCAGCAGCACCAGCCTGCACACCAGCATGGCCACAGTCAGCGGCAGCACGCAGTACCCCAGCACACACAGGCTCTGGAAGAAGGAGCTGCACAGGAAGACAGCAACAGGGAAACAGCAGTCAGCCCAGGCAGGGCAGAACTCTGTGCACGGGAGCGCGTGAACTGCCACAGAACAAACCCACACTCACATGGTCCCTCCCAGAAGCTTCGAGTTGAGCGTGATGACAACGGCCCCAAACCAGATGATGACAAAGACCTCTGCAAACTGGGGCCCTCCATCATCCTTGCTGTCTGCAGAGCCACCCTGCAGCATCCTGGAGCGGGGAACAGACAGACGGAGGCATCGGCATTGACGGAGTTTTCCTAGACTGGAGTAGGTGCCAGAGCAGGAGCCCCAGCCCTGATCCCCAGTTATGCTGCAGGCCCATAGCTTTTCATCCATTTTTTATTTTCATTATATCCTCAGTTTTGCACAGGGAAGGAAAATAGTTGTGGCTCAACTGAGGTGATTTCAGTCCATTTGTTTCCCCGTTTGAGGGCTGTGAAAGCATTCAGAAGGGAATCAAGCCATGGACAACAGGCTGAGATGGAAATCAAAGTACCAAAGTTTTGGTACCTCTCAAAGCAGCAGAGTAGTGTGTGATTGAACAAACCAGCCTCAGAGAAAGCTTGGAGTAACTACGGGATGCAGGCACCACAGCCAAATCAGGACAACCTGGGACACCTTCAGTAAAACCATTCCTAGGACAGGGGACCAGGAAGAGTTCATCTTTAAATCCTAAATTTAAGGGCAGGAGGTGCTAATGCGCTTGAAGTGTCACAAACACATTTTATCAGAGAACCCAACCAAGCAGTGCTTGCACAAGACAAAGAGGGTCAGATGAAGTTGATCTTAACACATTAATTAGCAATTTTTAATGTCTCATTTCCCTCATGCACCGGGCTACAAAATCCCAAATTTCCCCAGAATACTCACAGAGCCAGGGAGACACACAGCACCAATGGGCCCCAGAGATCCCCTGCAGGGACAGGGAAAACACATCACAAAAGTCACAGAACCATCTCAGTTCCACTTTCCTGGGAGGGACAGAGCCCCTTGCCCAACTCCCAAGGTGCCATTTTCCACATCTCACTGCTTTACAATTTTCTTATTCAGCATCTTACACCATGATCTATAACAAAATTCATTCAAGACCCACCAGTTGCTAAAGCTGCCAGTTCCACCCATCCTGGCCCACGCCACCCTGCCACGGAGCCCTGGCGATACCCCAACTGTCATGTCTGCTGTTCAGAACAGGATGTTCAACACTCCTGAATCCCTGTCCCACTGGATTTTTGCCTCTCCCCTGAAGGTAAAGCACCCTCTGGAGATCAGGAAGGCCCCAGCACGTACAGTCCCTGAGGAGCGCGCTGCTCTTCCTGGGATACATCACATGGACAAACTTCTTCCCAACAGCCTTCAGGTCTCTCATCTGAAACAAACACAAAACACTGCAATTTATCCCCTCACAAAAATTACAGCTCCCAGATAAAGCAAAGACACAGAAGTAAAGGAACATCGATGGCAAATCAGGAGAGGATCCAACCCAAGAAGTTCTGTAGCATCCTCTGCAACAAACAATAATTACTTTTCCTACATTCCTTAACAACCACAGCATCACACCCTTTTCTTTAACAACCACAATATTGTATCCTTTAATAACACCAGAATATAACCAACAATTTGTTTGCTCCTCTAGGAGAAGAAAATAAACGAAAAGTACCTTCAGTCCGCAGAGTTTCTCACGAGCTCCCACTGAGGCCTCTGCCCTCACAATGATTTCACGATCACAGAGAAACTTTGGGCCACAATTGAGATACTTTTTGACCCACAGGAATTTGTTTGACATGACGAGTTCTAAAACAATCCTCGCTGAAGTACAGGTTGAGCAGAGCTGTGCAAAACCACAAGTTTTGCACAACAGCTGCCAAAGACACCAGAAAACCTGAGTTTTACCCCAGCCAGGGGCTCAGACTCACAATTGTGTCCTTGACTGGCTCATCCAGGGTGGAGTAATCCTCATCAGGAGAGTGAGATCCCACAGGGACAGTGATCTCCCCCTCCACTGGGATATCCTGGGATATCGACACATCTGCCAGACCTGGGAACTGAACGGATATAAACCTTTAGGAAGAAACACAAACACACTCGTGTGCACTTCAGATGGGTTGGGGATGGACGCAGCTGCTCAGAATTCAGGGATACAATGAATAAAAGGTTCTGCAGCAGGGCCAGGGTGTCGCTGCCTGATGTGAGCAGCTCATGGCCTGAAGAGCTGAGCAGGTGTGTGTGAGCCTGTTCCCTGTCACCCCCAGAACCCGCCCTCTGTGCTCTGTTCCGGCAGCAGTAACTGAAAGAAGTAAAAGGCTGTGTTTTAAGGGAGGTGATGCCTGAGGGCTGCACAGCCGCACCACCCCCCGAGTACTGGCCTTGAACAGCCCTGGACAGCTGCACGGACACCCCCGGCCCGGGCACACACAGGGACCAGGCTTAGCCGGGCTACTTCCCTCCCCGCCAGCGGGCGAGGAAATCTCTCGGGTGCCCGGAGCTGAAGACAAACAGGACACAGCCCAACCGGTTCGACGGCAAACGCTGCGGCAGGCGGGGCAGGGAGGGCACGGCGGGAGGCCGGCGGCTCCCCGTCTCTGCTCTTGACCCTGTCCCCTTCCCTGTCTTCTTTTCCTGTCCCGTTCCTCGCCCCTGTCCTCGGCCCCTTTTCCCGTCCCCGCCCTTTGGACGAGCCGCCGCCCGCCCAGGCCTCCAGACCCCGCTCCGCCTTTGCCCGGCACCTGACCGACTGCCTGGCCCTGCTCAGGGAGAGAGGGAGGGCCGAACGCCCCCGGCCCGCCCGGGGTCCTGCCTCCCCGGTTCCCCTCCCGACCCCCCCAGTTTCTCCCCAGGGACCCCCCGGCCGCACTCACCAGGGTCCCCCCAGCCCCGCTCCCCTCCGCCGCCGCCATCTTCGCCGCCCCGGCGACGTGGAGGCCACTTGACGTCATCACCACGCGCCTCGCGTCACGCACCGCCTCCGGGGCGTCCATGGCAACGCGTGCGGGCGGCACCGCCCCCCCGCCCCCCGCCGGCAGAGGGCGCACTCGGACCGGCCCGCGGGGCGGCGGCAGCGACCGGCCCGGATTGTACGGACCGGACGGGACCGGAGTGCGCGTCCCGCACCGTACGGACCGCAGCGGCCGGAGCGGCCGGGCCGGGCGACGGCCCCGGGCGGCACATCCCGGACTACACCTCCCGGCGGCAGCGGCGCGGCCGGAAGCGCGGCGGGCGGGCGGTGGTCCCTCGGCCGAGGCGCGGGTCGACCCCGCGGCAGCGGGAGGGGGCGGGGAGCGGCGGGCGGGGCCGGCCGGGCCGGGCGGGGCGGGGCGGGGCGGGGCGGGCCCGCGGGATGCCGGCGGCGCGGGACGCCCGGGGCGGCGGCGGTGCTCGGTAGGCGCAGCGCGGCGGAGCCGGGCCGAGCCGCGGCCATGGGGCACCCGCCGCTGGAGTTCAGCGACTGCTACCTGGACAGCCCCGACTTCCGCGAGCGCCTCAAGTGCTACGAGCAGGAGCTGGAGCGAACCAACAAGTTCATCAAGGAGGTGATCAAGGACGGCAACGCGCTCATCGCCGCCATCCGCGGTGAGCGGGCCGGGGCGGGGGTCCGGGCAGGGCTCGGCCGGTCACTGAGATGTGTCCCGTTCCCTGGGCATCGCCTGCAGCCGTGCTGGAGCCGCTTTGGCCCCGTGCCCTGCATCGCTCTGGGGAGGGCTGGCGTTCCCCGGGAAGCCGCCACCGCCCCCGCCACCCCCGGCGTGTCCCTGTCCCTGCACTGCCTCCCCCGGGGCCACCCGCAGCTGTCCCCACGCCGGGACAGGCCGATCCCCCGTCCCGCTGCGTTGACACCGGCGGCGGGACCGGCCGAGCCTTCCCAGGCATCTGCTGGTTTGGGGACCGTGGTCCCTGTTCGGGGAAGGTGCTCCGTTGTTTTGCATCTCCCAAGCGCGGGGGGAGCGTGGCGGGTTCATCGCTGGGCATCTCGTCACCCTGGGGGACCACTGCGGGCATGAGAGGGGCCCTGCAGAGCCCTGCTGTAAGTCCTCCTTTTGTTGTCGTTGTTCTGTCATTCTTTAAATCATGGTGAGCCTTTCTCCCAACGAAATGTCGATTTCAATGTTGACTTTGCGGGAGTCGCCTGTTCAGAAGTGCTGACAGATCACCAGAGCACCTGGGCCAGGTTGTGTCACCTGAAACCACCAAGTCCCACGTGTTTGACACTGACCTTCTGACGGCTTAGCTTTGTTTTCCCTCCCCACAGCTGCAGATACACCTTCATACACACCTTCCCTGTGTCATATCCCATACCCTCCTGGACTCAATGATCTTAAAGGTCTTTTCCAGTCCAAATGATTCCATGACTCTCTGCTGTTATCAATGCAGTAGGATCCAGGCCCAGGCCAGCAGAGCATCCATGGGGACAGTGGAGGGACACAGACAATCCACGCTGGTCACACATGGTTTTCCTGCCAGCTGGTTGGTCTCAGTTGGTGTTAATAGGTTTAGCTGCTGCCCTTTTGTTCAGAATAATTCAGAGCTTCCTTGTTATCAAGGCCGTGGCTGGAATAGCCCGTGTTTGCCCATCTGGAAGCAGCAGAGACAAAAGCTGGTGTGACTGAAACTGCCGACGTCACACGGCTGTGAGACCTAATGTGGGTACAAAAACCCAAATCTCTGTGCAGTCCAGGGCAGATAAAACACCAACAAAATGGAAATCAGAGGGATTTAAACAAACCTACTTGTTAATGGAAATGCTTTTCTTCATCACTTTGTTCAAAACCATTTCCCTTTTCAGTGTTTGTAGTGCACAGGGATGTGAGGGATTTCGCTGGGTCAGCAGACTCGGCCCAGGGAGACTGGCCAGGGAGGAAGGGCAGAAGCAGAAGAAAGCAAAGCACACCCAGACAGCACCGAGAACCCCCAGGGCTGAGGATTTCTTGCCTGAAATGCTGTGGGTAGTTTTTGTAGCTGATCCAGCAGGCTGCCAGGGAGGTGCTGGGGCCAATCCTGCCTGGACTTCCATCAGCTCCTTGTGTTTAGTTAACAGATAACTTAAAAAAATAGATATATCTCTGAATCCTATCCTTATGGAGCTGTGGGTGGGAATCTGGGGTACTCACTGGCCATGGCCTCACCACGACCAGGTGGCAGCTGGCGGATCCCAGTGTCCACTCGGACAGCCATGGCTGACAGTCCCTCTGTGCCCCTTGACAGGGTGGGATGGAGGTGCCCTCAGCCGCTGGGATGCAAAGGTGGTGGTGGTCCCATCAGGAGAGTGAGATCCAATGAGGAAAGAGGGGGAAGTACCTGAAGGGGCCTACAAGAAAGTGGAGAGGGGCTTTGGACAATGGATGGAGTGACAGGACCATGGCTTCAAACTGAACGAGAGCAGAGTTAGATGGGATAATGGGGAGAAATTCTTCCCTGTGAGGGTGGTGAGGCACTGGCACAGGCTGCCCAGAGAAGCTGTAGCTGCCCCATCCCTGGAAGTGTTCAAGGCCAGGTTACCTGAATGAGGGGGGCACTTTGGGGGGCTTTAAACTCCTGTGGCCTTTCATTAAGAGAAACTGGTTCCATTCCCTCCGCCCAACTGATGTGTCACCAGCTGGAACAAACAAAATCCCAGGGGTGAAGCTCTTCCGGGGGCCTGCAGCCCACCATATCCTGGTGAGGGTCGTCCTGCAGTCACAGCCCCACCAGTGCTGCCTTTGAGTGTGGTATTTTCTCTGACTGACACCCCCCAACAGAGGAGTAGTCACAACTACATGGGACACCATAAGGGGACAAAGTATAAGGTATTGCCCAGTGGGGAATTAAACTGACTAAAGCAGAGAAAAATATTGTTCATTTTTAACAGTCTTAGATGTGAAAGGCAATAGTAGAAAATAATACTTTGAGTCAGAAATGGGAATTATTTTTGTTGTAAAGTTGGCTGTATTCCCTGTTTTTTGTGCCAGGAGTGCAGAGAGTCACTGGCAGTGCCAAGTGACGATGCTGGTCCCACATGTTGTGCTGGCAGGGCTGAGACCACCGTGGCCTGTCCCTGGTCAGGGATGGAGAAGGACTGGGAGGTGTCTGTCCCTTCATGTTGGTGCCCATTCCCTTGGGCTGGCCAGAATCAGGGCCTGATGTGGGCACTGGGGATTCGGCTCTAACAGCAGCTTGTCCATGCCCAGAGCTCGCCATGGCCATCACTGGTGTGACAGAGGAGCCTCGCTCAGGGCACACGCTTGAGGCCACTGGGGTGTCACAAGTTGTGACTCCATGGCTGTAAGAATGGCTGCTTTACAGTAGTTTCTTTCTGTGCTTCAGTGTGGGTTTCTTTAATCTCTCCTGCTCACTGTGCTCTGCTGTGTGTGTGATAATGCAAACCCACCTATTTCCCCTGGTCTTTGATCTTCTCTCCCAATTACATATCAAATGCAGTTGGAGAAATGTCAGATTGAGGCTTTTCTCATTAGTACCTGTGAGTGCTGTGATCATGAAAATTGTCCTTTGAAGCTCGAAGAGCTGTGAGTTCTCATGCAAATGTTGTGTATGTGGTTTTGCACTTGATTTCTGTCCAGCGTGGAGCTCTGCAGAGTGCCTGGGATTGTGCTGGCAGTTCTCAGCCTCCCCTGGTGCTGTGAGCACTTCATTCTGAAGAATAATAGGATAAAGGAATGTGTAGGGACTGTGTGGGCTTTTCCCCAAGAATGGAGTTCCCTGGGCACCCTGGGAAGGTCCTGCCATCATCATCATCCCTGCAGGTCCCGCAGCGCTGTGTGTGGGAACTGGCCTGTCCCCTCAGGGAACGCTGTGTCCCTCAGCGTGGCAGACCTGTTCTGGGCAGGTTTCTGTGCTGTCGTTGGATGTGGTGCCTGGGGGTTTAATGCTGTGGAGTGCAGGAAGCAGCGTGACCTCGGAACAGGTTATTTTAATGGGATTGAAGCCACCCAGCATGGCCTGTCTGCCCAGTTCCACAGAAACCCATATCTTGGTTCATGGGAAGGCTGTGGGGAGAATGGCTCAAATCTGTTCCTGCAGTATGTTACAGCCAGGTTCTGGGTACTATGTCCAAACAACCCTAAAGCTCCCTTGGAAAAGGGGGAAGAAGGAGGAGTCTGTCCCACACCAGGAGAGGCTGCAGCTCTCCAGGCAAGCATCAGCTTTGCTGGGAGGCACAGCTGGGCATTGAGGCACTGCAGTGACAACGTCCTGTCCCACAAAGACAGCTTAGCTATGAGACAGTAAGGAGCAGGGGGAAAATGACTTGCTGGAAAATACATCACTCTCCTCCAGCAATAATGTGATCTCTTGTATTTGTCAGTTCCTTGCTGGTCTTCCCCATCCTCACTGAGGATTTCAGCCACTAAGGGCACCGGTTACTGCTGGTAACTTGTAAAATTGTCTCCTGACTTCCCAGCTCTAACGATCTCAAAAGACATCACACCCATAGCCAGATCCCAGCTCTCCCTGGGAGCATCTCTGCCCTGCAGGCATCCTCAGCACAGGTGGGCAGATGGGGTCTCTCTGCCTCCAACAGCTGCTGATGAAGCAGCTCCTGCTCCTGGGCTGCAGGCTCTGAGCACAGGACTAGGGCCCCAGTTAGTGCAAATCTAAACCAGACATGCTTTAACCAGAGACTAAAACACAATAGCAGAAAAAAGAACAAAAACTCAAAAAAAGCCAACTCACCCCCAGCTGCCAGTATGCTCAGTGCAGGCAGGAAAGACAAGGGGCGGGCACAGGATCTACCAGATCCAGCTGCGAGGCAGATCCCACCCTGTGTTCTGGGGCTCGGGGATGTGTTTGCTGGGTTTTGCTCCCGCTGGAGCAGCTCTCTGGCCGGGCAAGTTGTCGCTGTTGGGTTTGCTTTGCCGGTGGCTGAGGTGCCGGGCTCGGCACAGGGTGGTTTGGCCATTCCGTGATGGCCCCGGGCCCAGCTCCGTGTCCCTCGCTCCCTGCCTGCTGCAGTCCTGAGCTCCCCAGCCTCCTCCCCAGGAACCACTGGCTTCTGCTGGTTACAGCTGCTCCATCCATGCCCAGGTGTGCCCAGGGCTTGGTGGTTTTTAGGAAGGCCAGGGCAGGAATATGAGCAGGGGTGGCTGGCAATGGCACCAAGCCAGCCCTGTCCCTGCCAGCTCAGGGGGTGGTGGGTGGGCTCTGGACCAGCCTTGGTCCAGCTTAAACAAACCAGTGTGCAAGATTTTGTGATGGCTTTTTGCAGCCCAGATATGCTTCCTGAGGACTCGCCTACGTACAGCGGCACAAGGGGCCGGGACAAGAGGTAAAGTCGTTTTCATGTGTTTAAGGATATTTTTTCTTGTGCTGCACGAGGCATGCAGGGAGCTTTTCATCCATCTTCTGCTGCCTTTTCTGGCTCCTTCCCTGGGAGGATGTGGGTGTTATCCATGTTCTGTGTGTCTCACAGCCCACGGCTCACAGCAGCGCTGCTGCTGACCTAAGAGTTTCCTCTTGAGTCACTGTATGAAGACTCAGCTTTTCTGGCTTTTTTCTTGAGATATTGTTGGAATATTTCATTTCCTAATACTGTTGGTGGCACACCGGTAACTACAGATGTGGCATCCCATGCTTGCCCCCAGGCTTTTCACAGGTGGCTTCTGTCCTGCTGGGTGCCTGCCTGGCTCTGTGGAGTGACAGCGGTGTCCCCGCTCCGTTCTGCTGCAGTGCGCGGCCGGACACCTGTGGCACGTCCTGGCCACACTGCATCCTCCTGCCCACACAGCGTGGCTCTGGCACTGATCCCTGGCTGCCCAACCATGGATCTGGGCTGCAGGGAGGGGCTGCAGTGCCAGGATGGGCCATTCTCCAGGGACAGAGGGGCAAGCGCTGCTGTGGGGACTGCGGTGTCCGGAGCACTGCCCTGTGGCACTGCCTGGCAGGAACACAGAGATTTGGAGAACCGTGGGTTCATAGAAAAACTCTGGTGAACAATCAGCACCATTGACATGTACTGAGCACCAAAATGCTGCAGCTTTGGAACTGCTGGAGAAGTTCAGCAGGCAGCAGTTATTTTTCCTTACTCAGCATTAAACAAATTTTCCAAACACATAAAGTTTCTGTCTGAGGTTCTGACACGTGTGAATGAGAAAGCTTTTGGAACCTTGTTATTTCTGTTCTGATGATGGTGGATTGTTCACAGCAGCCTGTGTTGTGTCTCACAGCCTCCTCAGCGCCGCTGGCCGAGCTGCTACACTGGGAGCGGTGATCCCGGGCCGTGCTGGCTGTTTTCTCCTGGGGCACATTCAAACACAGCCTCTCTGCCCAGTGTCCTTTCTTGTCACCGAATTCTCCATGCAGGTGAACATGCGGTCATGAGTTGTTCAAGTGATGATAAGAGCAGCAGAATAGCCTGAGATAAAGTCTATAAATATAAGTACAGCCCAGAAGTCAGTTGCTCTCTCAGTCTGATCTCTCTCCTTTTTATCCTGTTCCCCCAGCCAAGCCTGATTTTGAAGAGCCTGGAGATGTTTAAAACAAGAGTAGATTTATTAATGTTACTTAACCTTGTAGCTGTGAAAATGAAGAACAAGGGACACAAACTGTTCCTGTGCCATCACAGGATGAACTGGGGGACCCTTTGAGGTGGAAGCACAGAGCCCCAGGTCCTTGCAGGGGTGCCCAGAGTGGGGGTAGCTCTTGGCAAAGCCCCCGTAAGTGTGCTCTGCAGGTCAGGCTGTCCCAGTGCCGGTCAGGTTGATGGTGCCCCGGAGTCTCCCAGGAGGTGGCAGCTGGTGCAGGACAGGCCATGTCCGCGCTGGCGTCGTCTCCCAGCCTGGGTCAGGAGGGATGCGCGTTCCTTCCCGCGCCGAACCACTTCGGATCGCTGGTAAGGCGCTGGCGGTCCCTCCCTGGCGTGCTGTGTGACTCAGCTGGCCGCCGGCCCGGCCCCGCTGCGCCCTTATCGAAGGAAACTCTGAAATCATCCGTGCTTGGAGCGAGCGCGAGTCCCTCACCCTTCAGAACCTGCCCTGCCTGGGAAGGGGGGCTGCAGGAAGATGCATGTGAGGGCTCTGCAGATCATAAGATGTGTCTGTGGGGATTGCTCGTGCTCTGCCCCGGATAAGAGTCTGTTGTTTTCATGTTTGTTTTCCCTGTGTCCGTCCTGCCTGTACAGCGGGGAGCCGCAGATCTTGGAGCACACCCTCTCCTGCCGCTCACGCCAGAGCACTGTGCCAAGAGCCTGCTCGGCTGCTCTCGGAGCCGGGGGCTCTGGGTGGCCTGGAGCACTGCAGGGATTTCTGCAGCTCTGCCCTCGCTCTCCTGATGCCCCTGGGAAAGTGGCTGTGCCCCTCCCTGACAGCTCACTCATCCCCAGGGAGGGGAAAATCCATTTATTTTCCATGGCTCAGCTTCGTGTGTTTTTATTTTTCAAAGAGTCTGTCCTTTATTCCCCAGCCCTAGGACCTGTTCCTAGGCTGGCATTCTGAAGGTGGTAACTGGCTTCTGTAGAACAGAATAGTGATGTAAACAGATGTGTAAATAGGTGCAGCAGCCAGAGCCACCTGCCAGCCTCATCCTGCTTCCAGCTGGCTGCCTGCTTGGCTTCCAGCCCCAAAGTGTCCCCCAGCTGCCACAGCTCAGCTGGCGTTGCCATCCCCAGGGCTCACCTGGCAGCACCATCCCCACGACTCACCTTGGCCATCCCTGCTGCAGGGGCAGGCGTCCGGCAGCCTTTGTGTTGGGAGTTCTCAGGAAAGCTGCCAAGTGCTGCCGCCCTTGGAGCCTCCCATGCGGGGTTTGGGAGCCGCTGACTGCCCAGCACAGGAACGCCAGCACCACCTCCACCAGCAGCACCGGTGCCCACAGAGCCAGGCACTGTCCCCCAGCTGTGGCTCTCCATCCTACACCCGGGTGCAGTGCGCTCCAGGGCAGTGCTGAGCAATTCCCTGGTGTGCTGACAGTCGGACTGGGACACCAGGTGGTCTGAAATTCCTGCAGGTGTGGCAGCACCAGCCCCGTAGTTGGGCTTGGTCCGTAGTGAACCAAAGGACTACGACAGCATTTCCTCCTTGGTGACTCTTCTCTGCCTCTGCAACCTCCGGAGCATTTGCTCAAAAAACAGTTGCATTATTTCTTACTGCGCCTTTCACCACTTTTGCCGATTTCTAAGGCCGCTCATCTTTTCTTAACTTCCATTTCAGTTGGCCACGTGTTCTGGGCTGGCTGCCCTCTGTCTCCTTCCAGTTTTGCTGAAGCAACTCCTCCAGCTTTGCAGAGCTGCAAGGTTGATTTGAAAGGCCAGCAAAATGCCAAAGGGGAAAAGTCTGTTCTCTGAGAAGTTCAGGCTTCCAAAGTGCAGTTTTACCCATGGCTCATCCTGAGGAGCGCTGAGGGAAGTGCTGATGCCAGCGGGAGTTTTGCTGCTGTGGGGAGAGTGGGGGTGTGCTGGGTGTACTGGGCCAGGCAGAAGGCTGTGCTGCAGCATCCTGTGCTGCCCTCGTGTTTCAGATGCAAAAATCGTTTAAAAAATTCATCCAACACACTGTCCTTTATAGAAATATTAATCATACAGCCTGAAGTGCCGCTCTCTAGGAAACCAGTGAGTGTCACTGGGAGAATGGTGTGTCCCATGTCTTTGCTTTGAAATGTGGCACTGCTGCATGATTCTCTTCTTGATCAATGGATCTGTCACTGTGGAGGTCTTGGGAAGATGTTGGATAACTTAATCTGAGGGAGGATAAGAGTGCGTCCTTCTCCCAGAAGCTGTATCCCACATCACTCGCTCCCAGTTTTCTCCAAAACAGACCAATATACCCCAAAACTTTGTTGTCCTTCCAGTTTTGCTTGGTTGCTTTGTGTTTTGGTTGGGGTTTTGGGCTGATACGTTGCCAAACTTCCAAGCTGTTGGTGAGGACACCTGGTCTCCTTCTGCTCCAGGCATCCAGGAAAGCCCCTCTGTGTGTTTAACTGCCTTGAGCTTCAGTGCAGCCTCATAACCCTTGCCAGCTCCTCTGGAGCATGGCAGGTTCGGCAGAGCCAGTTTCCATCAGGCAATGAGGGAGATAAGGCAGGCATAAGAATTATATGATGAGTGTGAACCACTGCTGTGTGGGTACTTGGGATTTTAATTTAACAGTAAATAAGAAAACAAGCCCGTCAAGCAAGTTTGGGCACTTCCCACAAGGCTGGCTGGGCATGGAGAAAAATTCATGAGAATAAAAGATTGAAGTTTAGGACAGGAAGCAGAAACTGTGGAGGGTGGTGGGAGAGTGGGAGGGGGATGTGTGAGTGGAGGCGATGGTCCAGAGGGCAGGTAACCAGCTTGCAGAGCAAAAGGTCCCTGGTTAGGGAGAGCTACTGAAAAATTTCTTTTTACTGGGAGCACAGCCCTGCTCTTCTGCCTGGAGCCTGGGCTGGACTGGCTGTGAAAGGGAAGCAGCAGCTTATGAACAAGTCAGTCAATGAAGGGCTGATTAGGAGAGGTAAATGTGTGACAGAGTGTGAGACATCCAGTAAATTCCTTTGCAAGAGATTTGTAAAGCACAGCTAAATATAGCAAGTTATTTTTAGCAGTTCATGCTAGCCACTTACTCCTGGCAAGTGGAAAACCCGTGTCAGTGTGGGAAAAATGGCCTTTGTCCAATGTGTCAGGATTTCTGAGTCCCCACAGAGCCTTCAGGGGCACTTGCGGACGACTTGCCCTGGGTCAATGCCAGGCACTGCCTGTCCTGGGCTGCTCCGTAATTCCCTAGTGGTGAGCATCTCTCCTCTGTGCAGCACCAAGAGGGGTGGATTCCTTGTGGGATCCCGTGTGGATTTGGGACTATCTAGAAGGCTGACCGGAAGGTTATTTTTTTATCCTCATCTGAGAAAATCAACATGTTTCTGTGTTTGAGCAGCTGTAGAGTATTTGGGAGTGTTCCATGAGTCAGGGCTTGTTACTCCTGATCCTGATGGCACATCTAGGCTCAGCGGGGGGAGCTCGTGGCTTTCCAGGCTGGGGTATTTTGGTGGGACAGAGACTGGGGACTTCATGCAGGTAGTACACACACTGTAAATCCAACAGCTCGGAGCAGAGTCTGGCCCCTTGGCCACATACTTTGTATGTTGGCTCCTAAAGCTCTGCTGCAAGGACAGAGAATCCCTGGGAAGCAGTGGGTCGGGTACCGTGTCCAGAACCTCATCCCTAGGGTGGTGATGGGGATCAACTCCATCTCTTTAGTCATGCAACTCCCCCGGGAATGCTTTGGTGGGAGTTGGTAACAATGGGCACATTATTTTCACCTCAGGAATCACAGCCCTCTCTCTGCATGCTGGGAAAAGTGGCATTTCTCACGCTGTACGTATGCTGTGCACAGCTCTCCACCAGGGAGGAGACAATCGTCCATAGGGACCACTGGTAGGAAATGCAGGTGTCCTCAGCTGTGTGTCAGGCTCTCACAACGTTTCCCTGACAAAAATGGACTTCCAGGGTTCAGATCCTAACCCGAAAATTTCCATGTCTTAAAATGCTCTTTTTAAGGGCAGAGTGAACTTTTATTGTCTTTTGTTTGCTTATTTGAAAGGAAAGTGTGTGGCCGGCTTTGACAGTTCTGTTTTCAAGCTGGAGAAGAAGAAAGCAAAATGCAAAGATGGAGCTCCTGCTTACTTTTGCTCTGGTTATTTGCACTGCCACGGTCAGTCCCGGGTTGGGTTTTCCTTATTGATTCCTTATCAGTTTTCTTCATGGGTTGCTGAAGCTGTGACTGAGTTGCTCTGGCACCACAATCGGTGAGTCAGGCAGGTGCAGAAGCTCTGGAATTGCTTCTACCCCCATGGAAATCTCTGAGCTGCCCATGCGTAGGTGCAGGCAGGGAGACCAGTTAAAGTCACTTCTGACCTTCTGATGTGGGCCGGGACATCCTGTCCCTTCCCAGGAACAGGACAGGGGTGCTGCAGCCCCATCACTGTTCAGCTATTCATGCTTTCAGTTGTATCAGATTAAATTCAGGACTGCCTTTGCACTGGGAGTGTCACTGACCAATGATTGCAGTGATGATGAGGTGGGGGGGGGATATTTTTATTTTGTTTTTTTCTTCTTAATTTTCAGTGTGCTGCCCAGGGAGCAGCATGTGATGAGGATTAGCCAAAGGGCTGCTGAACCCACTGCTTTCTTGGCCCCTGAGCTTCTGGAGGAGCAGCGATTCCCACCTGGCTGTTTCCTAGGAAGAAGCAGAGCAGTGCTGTGTATACCAGCTGCTGCACAGCCAACGAGCGTCACATAAACAAGGGCTATTTGGGTGTGGATAACAGGGGTGAGAGTGCTGGCAGCCTGGCCCTGGCTGATGTGACGTGTGCCCTCCACACCTGCTCTCCTGCACAGTTGGAGATGTTCTGTTGGCTTTCAAAGTGTTTATTTCCAAAAATCAGGCTGCTCGTTGCACCTGTGTCACACCCGATGTCCCACTGTGTCCGTGTGGTGTTAAATGAGGCAGCCCAGGCACGGCCCTCCTGTCCTGGTGCATAGATCCTGCTGTCCCTGTAGCTGTCACCACTTGGTTGTCACGGCCACTTCTATTTCTGTGTGCTCAGGGGCACGGTTTCCTCTCTTGAGAACAGAGGACCATTGCAGTCACACAGATTGTGACCTCTGGGTTGCAATTAGTAAAGCTAATTAAGGATGTGCACCTGTGACGCCTCGAGCATTGCAGACCCTCGAGCGGCACCTCCGTGCCCCATTCTCTGGCTGTGTCTGCTCACCCTGTTCCCCCATGGCTCTGTCCTGTGGTGATGGTTTCCTTCTGGTTTAAATTCTAAGCACTGGAGGAAAAAGCAGCAGCACAGCCCGGTTTGGGGCTCTGCTTGTGTTTGTGTTTTGTCAGAGGCCTGTGGCTTTTGCAGCGGTAGCAGCACATTTTTGTTTGTGGTTTTTGGTTACCTGTGGTTGCTGTGAAAGGTTGAAGTGAGAATCCTTCTAGGTCCTTACTGAGCAGGCTGTGAGGCACATCCTTCCAGAGCTGCTGGCTCTGGAGGTGTGTTTATCCACACATAAATACAGCCCCAAGTTCTCTGTGTGCCTCCTGAGGCCGGCACAGCTGGCACTGCTGCTCCCCCCTCCTGCCCTGCAGCTCAGCTGGGGCCACTCTGTGCAGGGATGGAACTTCATTTTTACTAGAAGAGTAAATTATTGTGACCACAAATGGTGAAACTTGGCATTGCTTCCTGACGCTGGAAGGGAGAAGAGTCCTTGAGGACTCCTGATCAAATTCATGTTGGTGTGTTTCCATGGAAACAGGCTGAGCAGGCTGGGTCCTTGGGGCAGTGCTGAGCCTTGGCATGCTGTTCGCAGGGATATTCCAGCTTGAAGCATGGCATTATTCCTTGATCCTTGAGTCCTGGTGCTGGGGGAGCAGGACGGGCCCTGCAGCCCCCTCTCCCTCCTGCCAGGCTCTGGGGGCGCAGAGCAGGAGACTTTGGCAACCGAGTGTTTGTATTGGGAGGGAAAACATTTCCGACTGTTAAAAAAAGGGAGAACACGGACTTATCTCTCCCAGCGTGGGATGGAGCCCCGTTTTTCCACACAGCATATCTCTTCCTGCTGGCCCCTTCCTGTGGTCAAGCCTCTTTCCTGTAGCCATGGCTTATCCCTTTCTCCCCGGCCCCCCTGTCCTGCCCCGTCCCTGATGTCACCACACTGCCATTCGGGTGCCACCGAGGGAAGGGGCAACGTCTCACCAAGTGTTTCTGAGCACTGATTCCGATTCTCTGCCTCAGGCCCTGGTGCTGGGCCCTGCAGAGACACAGCCCCCGAGCAGGGGCATCCTCTGTTGCCACGGTGCCAGCGGTCATTCAGCCCCATGTTATGTCCCAGTCACACCCCAGAGCTGTCCCACGGTGCCAGCAGTCAGTCAGCCCCGTGTTATGTCCCAGTCACACCCCAGAGCTGTCCCACGGTGCCAGCAGTCAGTCAGCCCCGTGTTATGTCCCAGTCACACCCCAGAGCTGTCCCACGGTGCCAGCAGTCAGTCAGCCCCATGTTACGTCCCAGTCACACCCCAGAGCTGTGGCAGCACCGCAGCAGCAGCAGTGCTGTCCTGTGCATGCACACAGGAGCTCTGTCAGGAGCTGATGTTCAGCCAAGGCTCTGTACGTGTGGGAGCCGAGTTGTGCTGGTCTGGAGGAGCCTGGTTTCCATTAAGAGCTCCTCCAGAGCCCGCCAGGCACACATGGTGCAGGCTCACGCTCGCTCTCCCTCTCTCCCTCCTTCTCCCTTGGGCTGGCAGGGACACGCGGCACACGGAGAGCCTCTGTCTGTGGCAGGTGCCACCCGTGGAACCTACATGTGCTCTCATGCTCCTAGCTCAGGGGGACACCAGAGCCATGGTGCCTTACCACCTGCCCCAGCCAGCACCCATGGAGGGGACAGACAGACAGACAGAGAGATGGACGCTGGCTGGGGGTGCCGCTGCTTTCAGAGGGGCTCAAGGACACACACTGGGCCAGGAGGGGTGTTCAGAGGGAGGGATTGAACATCACCTGTGACCAGCAGCAGGGGAGGGGCTGGATGGGTCCGCAGCAGCATCAGGGATGGTGATGGGGGTTTGCAGGGGGATGAACAAAGATTCCCCTGAGCGAGGGCTGAATGAGCCTCCGGCCTGGCCTGAGCGAGCGCTGGGGGACTGAGGGGGAATTATTTGCTGAGGTTTTCCATCAAGTCAATGACATCGTTCTGTGTAAGAGTTCACCCATTTACGTGCTCCAGCCTCTGGCAGCTGGGGCTAAATAGCAACATTCAGGCCTGAATCTGCCCATTCAGGAGCAAAGGTTTGACCCATTGGAGGGAGCTGCTGAACGAGGCTTTTGAGGGAGAAGCGGGGACTGCGCTCTGAGCCTGCACCAGGAACCCGGCTGTTCCCCTCTCTGTGCCTCCCTGGGGACCTTGGGAAGGGTCAGGAGCTCCTGACCTGGGGACAGGAGAAGAAGGGCAGTCTGGGAACCTGCTGGTATCCCACACAGGCCACTTGATTTCTTTTCCCCAAGATCCATTTCAATGTTGTCCAATTTTTCTCTCCCCTTCACAGCAGCATTTCTGAACATCCCATGATTGCCACCACAATAGTAAGTTTCATTTTCAAACTAAAGAATACCCATCCATGTACACCAAGTTCCTGTATCCAACAATCATGGTGCTGGTTTGGCAAAGCAGTGGTGGGAGCTGGTTGCACGTTAACGTCTGTGCCATCACATCTTCCCCACTTGCAATTTCCTGAATTTCTGAAAGTGTCATCTCTGTGCACTGCCACAAAGGAGTCCAGCCTGGGACTGTGCCTATAGCTGGGGTCCCAAATTAAGGAAAATAGCAATGTAAATTGGAGTATAACATTATTCCTTTGCTTTTCTTTTTGTTGCCTACATCCTCCTCCTCCTTGAGGTCAGGCAAGTGCAGCCTCCTTCTGTTTGTATCTCAGGAATTTGTTGTAGCTTTGTGCAAGATGATGTGGTCGATGCAGTGAGTGTCACTGGTGCTGTCCCCGCTGGCCCTGGGTCGGGCTCTGCTGTGGTGTCACTGCCCCGTCCCAGGGCTCCTCTGCCAGCACCAGCAGACGCCATCCAGCCACGTCCTGCAGCCACACAGGGTGCAAAGACACAAAGCATCCTTTGGGCCAGAAACTTCTCTGGAAGATCCAAAAATAATCTGGTCTGAGCCACAGCCAACATCAGGCAGTGTCTTTGCTGCCAGCCCGGACTGTTCCTCACCAGCGGAAGCAGTGGGTCCCAGGGCCATCTGTGGGTGCCCGGGCAAGCCCAGCTGAGCCCCCTGGCTGAGCTCCGTGCTCTGTGGCACTGTCCTTCCCTCGGGGCCTGTCTGTGTCCATGACCCCAAAGAGGGACAGTTATTTTTAGGCCTGCCTTTTCCCTCACATTTGTTTTCTGACTCTACAGATAATTCTCCCGTATTATGAAACAATTCCTGTGAACAGTGGCCAGCCTGTCCGACAGCCGCTGTGCTCCGAGGAGCTGTGCCGGTGCACACATAGCCCTTGGAGTATCTCCTGTGTGTTTTCCTGCAGGGAAGTGTGTCAGTGTCCCTTCCTGTATGTGGCTGGAC
Source organism: Lycocorax pyrrhopterus obiensis (assembly GCA_014706295.1). Classification (NCBI taxonomy): domain Eukaryota; kingdom Metazoa; phylum Chordata; class Aves; order Passeriformes; family Paradisaeidae; genus Lycocorax; species Lycocorax pyrrhopterus. Next base: position 18,735,409 of record JACSVZ010000005.1, read on the forward strand.
ACAAGGCCATCGATCAGTTGTTGTACTGTGTGGTGCATCCATTAGTGCTGCAGAAGCTTTTTCAGAGAGAGAAGAAACCCAAAGCCAATGCTCTCTGCAGCCTCTGAGGGTTATTAATGCTGCAGCATTTTCTGCAGGGCTGAAATTCCCAATGCCTATGGATTTTCACAACTACCTTCCTATGGTCTTGCTCCATTCAGGATAAATTCTTAAGACTTGCAGCCTCTGTAGAACAATTGCAGAAACCCACAGCTGACTGCTCTGTCCTTTTCCAGGGTACTCCTCGGCGGTGCAGAAGTTCTCCCAGACTCTGCAGTCCTTCCAGTTCGACTTCATTGGTGACACACTAACGGATGATGAGATCAATATTGGTGAGTTCTCTGCTTTTTGAAGCTGACTTCCTTTTTTTCCTTTTTGAAGCTGAGTAACTGGAACAGTCTCCCTCTCTAGGAATTAGCCTGCCTGATGGTTTTTAAGCAGCCTCAGGAGCCGGGTTCCAGGCAGCTCTTCCACAGATTATTTTATGAAGTTGAACAGTCACGGGTCGAGTTTCACATTCCCAATTCAGCGGATAATTTGCAGAGGTTTTCCATGGCTCCAGGCCTGCTCCATGCTGCCAGGTGCTGGGGAGGAGGCGGTGTGGTGACCTCCCAGCCAGCCCCTCTTCCCAGTGCTGCAGTGGAGCCCAGTGAGTGCTGCCCCCAAAGCTGCCTTGACTGCATTGGAAAGGCCTCACAGGAACAAACTGCCCCACACTGCCCTGCAAAGGCACCAGGCTGCAAACTGCTGGGAAAAAGGGTTGCTGGATGTGTCTCAAATGGAAAACAATGGCCGTCTGTGCCCTGGGCAGCCTTGCAGGGCTGCTCCCTGCACATCTGCTTGGGGATTAGTGATCCTGGAGCCGAGTTACATCCCTGCCCTCCCCCGGCACAGCTCTGGGAGTCACTCAGCATCCACTGCCGGGGGGGCTGAACCGAAGGGCCTGAATGCCCCAAACCCCACGCGTTTCACATGAATCTGCTCTTGGCTTAGCGGGGTGGGTGGACTGCAGGGTGACAGAAGGCTGCAGGAGGGACAACAGGGGATCCTCAGCCCCTGAGGTTCTGACCCTGCCCCATGAGACAAAACACTTGGGCCACCTGCCTGGGCTGAGGGGCTGGGGCTGCCCATAGGCTCACGAGGCATTCTCCAGGCACGAGCACAGGGCATTTGTGGGGTGGGGCACAGGGTCTTTGCCAGGCTGCTCCCAGGGGCTGCACAGAGGGGAAAACAACAAAGAAAACCAGCTTTTGTCAGGCAGCAGTTGAAGAGTGGCAGCAGTGTGACATTGCTGATGTCAGGTCTCTTGGCCGCCATCAGAAGGGGAAGGAAGTAGAGCCTGTTCCTTGGGCTGTTGTATTTAAAGCCATATGAAGCAGATTGCAGCCCTGCCCCTCCAAGGCTTGTTTCCTTTATGGAAAGTCTCTAGGTGAAACCTGCTGGAAATGAGTCAGCCTCCAAATCTAACAGCAGCAGAGATGCTGAGCTTCCGAACACATCTGGGTCAGGGAGGGGAGAATTCTGCCATGTAAATGCCCCTCCTGGGAGCTGAGGGGTCTGAGACAAAGAGCCATGCAAGGAAAGGAGTATCCCTCCTCTTGGCTGGAAGGGACAAAGCTCCAATGACCAAGCAAGGCTACTGGGAATGGCAGAGGTTGAATAAAGGGGCTGTGGGATAAGGGAGAGCAAGAAGAGATCACAGCAGATGTAAAACACTCCGTGGTGAAAGGAATGTGTTTCCCTTCAGTTTTGCTGGGGAGTATTTGTTTTGCTTTTTCAAGAAGAGGTCCCCAGTTTCCCTGCGAAGAAGCCTGAGCTGTGTTCCTCCTCCCACCCAAGCCCTGCCATGCCTACAGGGGTTGAGGCTTCCTTATTCCTGACACAGCAATGGGGCGTTGGCGTCTCCGTAGCAGCTTCCATCTCCTGCAAGGGTGCCAGGGGTCTGTGTGGGAGTGCAGAGCTCATTTGATGTGCAGGATATGGGAACGAAGCAGAACACTTACAGACACTTCTTATGCACTGCAAGAGAACGTGTTTGGGTTGTAAATCGAGCTAAAGTCACGCTGCTCTCTCGTTGTGTGGGCAGAGAGCAGCCAGGCACCCGAGCGGGTGGCGGCAGGGACACCGCAGGTGGCAGTCAGGGCACTGGGTTGATGCTGTCTGTCGTGAGCAGCACTTTCCCCTGGGGATGTGAAAGGTCATGGATGCACCCGTGTTACCCCACAGCTGCGGCCCCTCTGTGCTCCCTCCTGTGGCCCCTCCACTCCTCATGGGACCCAGATCTGCAGCTCCTGCAGAGACGAAGGGGGCAGTGAAATGGGATGGCATGTTCCTCCCTCCCAGGCACAGGAACCTGGAATCCTCTGGCTGTAAGGACCTTCCTGGAATGTTTCTGGCTGCCCAGCAGAGTCGCTCTGGCATTTCCAGGTGTCAGTTCCCACGTGTGGCTGGGCAGGTGGTGGCTGCTGGTGGCTCCCCTGCTCCACGCTGCCCTGCAAGGGCTGGCAAGTGCTGACCCAGGCCAGTAGCACAGATCCACCCCACTGCTCCCAGGTACTGCTGGGCTGGCAGCAGGGTCTGAGCCTCATATGTGTGGTGCAGGGTCAAACTCAGTGGGCTGCTCCATGACTGGAGCCGTAAAACATTTTCCTGGGCTCTTCCTGTAGAGCAAATGGAAAAAAACCAGCTAGGGAACATTTTAGGCACTGACATATTCCCTGTAAGTTTGGGGCTGGATTCTCTTTCTCCCGTGATAATTCTTTTCCTGGCTCAGGCCCCTGTTGTCCAGGCTCTCCAGGTTTCCCATCATCCTGGGGAGCCACAGTGACAGTTATATGTGGCCCTGGGCGTGAGCACCATGGGCCATCGGGCCATTGCATTGCTGGGCACTGGAGTCCTTGCTGGAGGAGAGCTCAGAAGTTCCTGACTCCTCAGGAGGGTCTGTGCCACTGCCAGCTGAGGGCCCGTGTCACGAGGCTGCAGTTGTTCCCTTTTGTGTCTCTCAGCAGCTGCAGAATGAATCCTCACACTGGATTTTAGCAGGACAGGTACCTCTCCCAAGGTGCTGCTGTGGATGAGGGGAGAGGGCCCTCAGCTTGCACACAGAGCACAGTAGCACCCTCTCCCTGACCTGTGGGACAAGCTAATCCTGTGCCTGCCTTGCTGTACACCTGCTGTGCCCCCTCGTGTGCTGCCCTGCCCAGCCCAGCGTGTCGCAGGGATGGAGGGTGTGAACTGCAGAGCTCTGGGGTCTGACAGAGCCACTCTGGGCTGTTCCCACCGGGGCAAGAGGGAGCCTGGGACTCACCAGACCTGCCCCACGCTGTGCTGAGCAGGCTGGAACTGTGGAAACCTTTCCCAGATGACTCCCAGATAGTGCCCAGGTACACTGGGGTGATCAGGTTGTTCCCCCAGGCATCCAGCACACAGCCACACTACCTGCATGGGTAGGTGTTTGCCCAGCCTTGCCTTGCAGCCCAGAGAGATGGGAGTTTGGCTTGGCACTGTCAATGCTCTGCTGCTGAGAGGTTTCGTCCCCTGTGACAAATTCAGCCCCTTCCCAAGTTCTCCTTCGATGGGCAGGGAAAGGGGCTGCGTGTTCCCCCTTGGTGTGGGGTGAGTCAGCCCAAGACAGTCAGCTACTCCCACCTGGTCTTTTTTTCCCCCAGGCTAAATTATTCTTTTTTCAGTTTGTTAAAGGAAAGGTTTCATGCTATTTTTATTGCAGTTGGACTCCAACTACAACTGCTGATCAGCGAGATCTTTTTGTTTCACTTCTAACATTTTGGGGAGTGGTGTCAATGTCTGTGACCATGTCTACACCTGCTCCCTTTCCTCCTGTACATGGACTTCGTGCTTCCTGGTGCTGAATGTGATCTTTGTCATTCCAGGCCATTTTCATTTGACACTCTTGTCCTGGTCCTGGCAAGCACCTGCAGCTCTTCCCGGGGCAGAGGTGCCGGGCCCATCCTGGTGCTGCTGGCAGCTGTCCAGGCAGGCCGGGCAGCCCTTTCCTGTCCACAGCTCCCACTGTGGCAGGGCCTGTCCTGCTTCAGGCCCTGGGAATGGCAGCTGCCCCTTCCCCCTGCTTGCCTTTCCCTCCATTTGCCCCTTCCCTGCTGCCTGCATTGCCATTTCTATAGCACAATTACTGATAAAAGCTACTTAACATCTTCTTACCTTCCCAGAGCCTTCTCTCCCTCATTGCCTGGGTAGGAGACTCTCCTCTCCTTTGCATAGATAAATATCCCTCAAGGCCAGCCTGCACATAGCATTACCTCACGCAGTTTCTGCCAAAAGGGCCCACCTCTTCTCGGTTTTTTTGCCAGCCTTTAGACGGCCATGCTGGGGGTGCAGCCACATTGGGGTGTCCTGACGTGTGTCCCACACTCCGGTGCCACATCCCAGCTCCGCTGACCAGCCTCTTCTTTTCTTACAGCCGAGTCCTTTAAGGAGTTCGCGGAGCTGCTGCACGAAGTGGAGCTGGAGAGGTCCATGATGGTGAGGAGATGGGAACTGGGCTCTGTCATTCTCAACATGGCTAAATGCCAAATCACAGCCACAGCACCATGTGCCTCGGTCTGAGGCTGCTCATCAGAGGGCAGCTGGGAGCACCAGGAATGTGCTTTGTACTTATCTGGTCCGTGGTCCCGTGGCCGTGGGCCCTGAGCACGGGGCAGGCACAGCAATAGGTGTGGAGGGCTGTGGCTCTCCAAGGCGGTACAGGCAGGCACAGAGCCCCAGGCCCTGCAGCTGGAGGGGCTGCAGTGTGTGCGGGCTGGTCACCAGCCACTTCTGTGGTGAAAGCAAGGGTTAAAGAGTAAGAAGTGTTTTCGCTCCATTTTTGCTGGGTGCAGGAAGGCAGGTGTCCGTGAGCCCATCTGTGCTGGCCCAGCTCCTGCAGGACAATGCACTGCCATCAGCTTCTACTGCCATTGGCTTCCTACTGCCATGTGCCCCCAGACTCTCCAGGACTCCTCCAGAGCCAGTGCTGGCTTCCCATTTCACTCCTAATTCCAGGAAAAACATGAAGGTTAGGCTCAGTGGAGAGCTTACAGCTTGCCAGGAATGTGCTGCTTGGCTCTGCATTCCCCTGCCTCGTGCAGCAGCAGGAGCTCCTGCCAGGCTGGGCCAGAGGGTCCACGGGCAGGCAAGGAACAGCAGGAAACCAGGAAAGCACTGAGATACTTCTTTATTATTAATTACGTCCCAGGTACAGTAGCTCCTTTGGCAGCGGGAGGAGCAGTGGAAGGCATTGTTTCAGGGATTGTGGGCATTGTCCAGTTTTCAAAGTTGGGGTTTTTTGCCCTCTACTTGTAGGACCAGTTCTCTTTTACAGCAGCTCGCTCAGGAGGTTTCACACTCAACATGTTCATCAGCTTTGAATTCTCTGAAGGGCTATGGCTGTGTGGTGTCCTGTCCCCTTCTCTTCCCCCCTCCCTTCTCTGGAGCTTGGGACAGAGCCTGTCACAGAAGTGGGGATGGGAGGAGGCAGCAGGTTGGTCCCAGTGCCAGGATGGAGCTGGAGCCAGTGATACAAACTGGGATGAACTTTCATGTGGATTCATGGTAAAGGTGTGCAGAGCACCATCCAGGAAAGCATCTCTCAGACATGAGTGGAAAAGACACAGGCAGGCTTTCCCTTTTCCCTAGCTGTTCCTGTGACAGATAACCTCCTGGCTGAATCTAGAGAGAAGGGAAGTCCATACTTCATTTGAGAGCTGCCTTGTTAGATTGGGGTGAGGGACACCCCCTATCATCCACAGGACACCCCCAAAGCCTCCTGGGCCGTGGTTGGGGTTTGCTGTGTGTTACCAATGGGGAAGAGCAGGTACAGATGGGTTAAGTGACTTCACCTACAGACAGAGAAGACGTTTCCAGTCAAAAACATTAAAATCACAAAGTTCTTGGCTTCTAGCCCTGTTCAGCCTCTGTTTAGGAGAAAATTGATCAGCATCCCGCAACTAAAATGCTTTTTCTTTGCACTGTAGGTGCAGAACGCAAGTGATTTGCTGATAAAACCTTTGGAGAACTTCCGGAAGGAGCAGATAGGGTTCACCAAGGTAAGAATTGTTTGTTTGTTTTCAGTGTAAACAGATTTGTTTTCTGTTACTGTGTTTGAATTCAGATTTTTCTCCTGTTGTTGTTAACAAGCAGACAGTTGCTCTACTGCGTTCTGACTTCAGGCGCTCCAAAACTCCCTGTTCAATGCTGGCTTTCAGCTACTGGCATGAGGGTTCGTGCTGTGACTTTTAGTCTGATTTTTCAATCATAAGAGGCTCCAAAATCTTTTCCTGAATTCTTTGGGCTCTCTCCTGGCCTGATTCCAGCACCGCCTCCGTCCTGAGCAAGGAGTGCTTGTTTCAACCAGGAGATCCTCCTTGCTGCTTTCTCTCCTCCCCCCTTTGTTCAGTCAGTGCTGTTGAGAATAAAATGCTTTCTGCAGAGAAGTGTGTGGTAGAGTGGGAGGGAGGAAGGGAAGGAGAGAAAAAGGGAAGGAGGGAAAGCAGCGGAGGCTGGCAGGCAGAACCTGATTATAGTCGTAGGGCTTTTGTTATGAAATATTTACATAAAGCATCTAATGAGTCTTTCAGATGGACCAAACTTTTAAAGAAACAAGCTATAAAAAGAAAATTCTGCATATGTGGAGCACAAAAGATCATTTTTCCCTTGTCTGCTATCAAGAAGTCCAGGTTCCACGTTACTCAGCGGCAGCTTAAAATGAGGCTGGCTCTGACCCAGCTCCGACATGGAGATGTTTTGGAGAACACTTGGGGCTTGGATTCATCCCAGCCCATCTGGAGGCTTTGACGTTTAATAAATACAGGGTTTGAGAAGAGATACTCGATGGCCCTCCTGCCCTTTGCCGTGCCCTGAGGACTGGTGTACGGAACTCTCTGAAGAGCTACAGCCACGAGCATGGCAGAGGTGCTGCCCATGGCCCCTGCTCTCGTGTCCCTCGGGCTGTTTTCTTCCCAGAGAGCCCTTAAGGTGTGTTAGGGCCACTTTGCCCACAGCCAGTGTGCTGTGCCCCGAGAGCCGAGCTGCCTCCATGCACGGGCCGTGTGCCTGTGTCCTGCTCCGCAGTGGCCATGCCCAGCAGGCAGGCACAGGTCTCAGCAGGGCTGGTGCCATAGTCCCAGCACTGACACGGATTCACCTGGCAGCCTGCAGCCCTCCCTCAGTCCCTGTGGACGGGCAGGGTGCTCCAGGTGGAAGCATAGGGTGGTGACAGTGGCCGGACACTGCTCAGAGCAGCTGGAGAGGTGGCAGAGGGCAGGGAGTTAGTTGTTGCAGGTGGCTCAGCCATTGTGGTTTGGTTTTGGGTTTTGTTTCTTCTGAGGAACATGAGCTGCATAGGTGCTGGGGCACTGTGGTGGGAAGAGGGCTGTGCTGTGGCTCAGCACAAAAACCCCGCACAGGAGCTCACAGGGCAGCACCTTGCAAGGATCCAGGTGTGCCCACACTGACAGGGATGCACAGGGAGGTACCACTGTCCCCAGTGCCACCCCAAAGCCTTGAGAGGGTGTGAGTTTGGGAGTGAGCCCCAGCCGCTCCCGCCCCTTGTCCTCAGCTCTGATGCTTCCCTGACAGGAGCCTGTGCCACACCGCTGGTGGGCTGCACCCTCGGGTATCACCTCGGGCACAGAGCCTTCCTGCACCTGCCAGCCTGCAAAGCATCCCCAGGTCATCCCCACCCGGCAGCAGAAGGTGTGAAGTACAAATTGAGGCTCCTCACAGTGGGGCTCTGTCAGCGTGGGTTCCTCCCATCGCTGCTGGGCCTGGCATCGCTCCGTGGACCCTTTCTGCTCTGCACCAGGGGCAGAGGCCGAGGCTGGGCTGTGGAACAGGCTGGAGACATGACACAGGGAATTCATGCCCTCTGCTTAGTTTCCGTATTTTGGCAGCGTCGCCTTCTGTGAGATGTTTTCTGTTCCCTTTGCGAGCTGCTGGAGCCAAATAGGAAGAGCCCTTGAATCGGGGCTTTGTGATGCCTCTGGCTGGAGCGCAGCCAGTCTGACCAACACATCTGAGTCTGCATTCACCCGTTTTCCCGGGACGAATGGAGTCTCCTCGGGAGGGTGTGCTCCCACACAGGGCAGCCCCGGGCTGTCACTGGGACCCCCTCCAGCCACTCCCTCCTGCCGCAGCCCCGTGGGGTCACTGTTTGTCCTGTGACTTGCTGTCAGTGTGAGTGACTTGCTATGTGCTGTGCCACATCACAGATAAAAGGGAGGATCTGGGACCCTCTGAGCTGACCCACTTCCTAGCTCTGGCACTCATGGCAGGGGGCGAGTGTGGAAAGGAGCTGGCACATATGGAGGCCCCATCCCTCCCTCTCCATAGCCCTGGGGCTCAGCTCCACACTGTGGGGCTGGGACACTGTGGGAAGAGCCTGGCCACACTTACTGAGTGAAAGAGGATTTGAATAGGAAAAGTTGAATTCCAGTTTCACTTGGAAGGAGACAGCTTTTTTTTAAAAAACACAAAGCAAACAAAAAAAGTCAGAGGGAAAAACTTGTTTGGATGTACTGTAAGGGCAGGGGGAATGCTGAATAGCTGCAGTGTTTGTCAAAAGTTCTTCCATAGGAGATAACATATTCCTAAAAGGACTTAATTAATTCTGTTATTAATTTAATTAATTATAATTTTAAAAGAAAGGGGGGATAGTAACTTCTACTTGCTTTCATCTCTGTGGAAGCAGGGCCTAAGGAGCATTTGAGAGAAACCAGTGGGTGAGGGAAAACCACCAGGATGAACTGAGTGTGCTTTGATGGAACTGCTCTTTGATGGAACACCCCTTGACTTTTTAGAAATCTGTTTTTGAATTAACTGCTGCTGCCTCATAAAAATGAGCTGTGATGATCCTCCATCCACTGATCTTGCACCTGAACCCCTCAGGTGTGCATGGAGGTGGGGGCTGCCAGCAAGCAAAGTGTGTTTCATTCCTTATGGAGAGGAGAAGTGGCCCGTGAGCTGGGCTTCTCACTTGCCACTCACTCCACCTCTCCTAAGATGGGAATTTCAGAGGATCCTAATTAGCAACTAATGGTTAAGGGGGAGTTTTGGCAAGTCCATTTGCCCCTTTCCCCTTGGTCAGCTGGACCTGAAGCTGCTGGGGGGCTCCGGTGTCGCCCCAGTGCCAGCGGCAGTCAGGGTTTGGGCAGGACCTGGCACACGCAGAGCAGCCAGAGCTGCTGCTGGATCACCTGCCACAGCAGGCAGCCAGTGCTGTGCCACGGGCTCCTGCTCATTCCTGGGTACAGCAATGTCTGTCAAAGCTCCCAGCGTGGGGTTTTTGCAGAGCACCCTCGTGCCTGCACTCGGTAGGATCTGCTCCACTGCTCCCAGTGAGCAATAAACGGAAGATGGGTGGCACTTGGACTTGGCAAACCTTAATGGGAACGTGGGGCTGCCCTTTGCTGAATATTCATGAGGAACTAATTTGTGCTCATGTTTCCAGATTGTGCTTCAGTCTGGGTGGTTTTTTTGTGTTGTTTTTTTGTCTTGGCTTGCTCTGTTCAGCAGCCAGCTCAGAAGGATTTGTAGGTCATCCTTCTGCTGTTCGGTTATATGCTGATTAGCCAGAGTGGGAATGATTGGCAAGCTCCCTCTCAGTGGCCCAAAATGCCATGCTGCACTGTGGTCCTGTTGCACGTGGGTCTGTCTTGGACATCATTCCCAGTGCCTTCAATCCCCAGACAGAGCTCAGTGCTCTGTGTCCCCAGTGCAGCCGTGTGCCCCTGCCTGCCGTGGGCGCTGGCAGAGGAGGAGGCACTCCCCAGAGGAGTTGCTGTCTGGCTTCCCAACTCCTGCTGCAGAAGGAGCTCCATTGTTCTCCTAGGCTTTTCCTTTCTCTTCACTAGTCTTTCCCTGAGCAGAGGTGACCCCTCTGCCCCAGGATCCACTGTGTCTTCCCACAGGGAGCTGCCCACGAGCTGGTGGCAAAGCTGCTGCCTGGTGATTTGTGGTCTCCCTATAGCTGCAGGCTGTGGCCGTCTGTGTGGGCACCATGGCCACACACAGCTCATGGCCTCCTCCACAGGTTCTTGTTCTCGTGGCCATCTGCACGGGCACCACAGCCTCCCACAGCAATGTCACCTCTCCTGGGGACAAACCAGGAGCCACGTGCTCCCAGGCTGCTGCATCTAGAGGCACATTCCCCCTGCCCATCCCATCCCTGCTTCCTGTCCAGGGGCTCTGCTGTGCCCGGCCGTGGTAGCACCAGGCTCCGGTGGGCAGCTGTTCCCTTGCCCCGTGCTTTCCTGCAGCTCCTGGTGCAGGTGAGCAGCCTCCCAACCAGAGAGCAGGAGAGGCTGGTCCCAGCTCTGGCCTGGCGTGTGGCTGCCTTTCCTACTGGCCTCTCCACAGGGTGGGGACAGCTGAGTCACCCTATGTGTGCTGCTTGCTGGCAGCAAGAGGCAAGAGAGGACACCTGGAGTGGGCTTCAGCCCCTTTCCTGCTGCGCCTTCAGCTGCTCATCCACAGCTCTGCTGAGGAACAGGGATGGCACCAGTGCTGCCACCACCACCTCTGCATGCCACCTTGGTGGAGACAGCGGAGCTCTAGGTTGGGTTTAGAGCTAGCTTTCCATGGCAGCACTTGCTTTTCCATCTCGGAACCTGCTGTTGGCACAGCCATCTCCTTTGAGACGTGAGGAGGTGGCAGCAGGAGCGCTGTGCCTGCAGCCTCACAGCTCTGCTTCCCTGCACTTTTGTGGCCTTGGGGTTTGGAGGCTCCTCGTTAAGGAAATGGAAACAAGACAAGTTCCTGGCTGCATTAGATGGGGCATTACTGGCACAGACAGCCCAGTAGTGTGACCTTACAGACACAGGAACTGCTGCTCCGCAAACGCTTTCGCTGCGCTGGGTTTGGGTTTGCTGATCAGGGCGTTAGTCACGAGGGTGGTGGTTTGTTTTGACAGTCCTTCCTGGCCTCAGCCCCGCAGTTGCTGTGCTGCTTAAATTAGGATTCACCCTTGGAGGACTCTCTGCTCCTCAGGATTTGATGTAGATGTCTCTGTTCTGATGTGTGAGGTTGCTAACACAGAGTCACAGTACCTGATATTGCAGGGGGTGATTCCAGAGGATGCACTTCCCTTCAGGTGTCCTATAATTCCAGCGTCTGCAGGGCAGGATGTGTAATTGCTGAGGTGAAAAGGTTTCCTGGACTAAGCCTGCCCTGCTCCAGACAGTTACACATAAGCAGGGGTAGTCAAGTTGGTGCCATTTCCCCATGGTAATTGTACTTTCACTGCAGCCATTTCAGGACTCTTGTGGGGAGAGAATCCTTTTCCCAGCAAGGCAGCTGGCAGGAAGGCTTGTTACTGTTATCAGGAGCCAACTGTGCTGAGCCCAGGTAGGGGTTTTGGGAGCCCCCAGGCATCCTGCTCTAGGACATCCTGACAGACAGATGGAATAGTCCATGCAAGTGGGAATGGGGAAGCAAAACTTCATGGCAGGGGAAGCTGCGGTCACTACTGAATTAATGAGCAAAATTCCTAATACCCAGCAGTCTGGCAGAGTCCACCTGCTCTGGTTTGTGGTGGCACTGGTGTATGCTTGTTTATCCATGAATTTCTCAGTGGGGGCATGAGAGCAGGATTTCAGGGCTTTCAGCAGATAGGTGTTGAAAGATACCAGAAGTTTCCAAGGAAGCTGGAACTTCATAACTGCTTTGCACTTTCTTGAGCTTTCAAAAGCCAGACAGAGGATCTGGGCATCCCATACATACCTGTACTACTTGTACACCAGCTCTCAACTGCTCGGACCTGGCACTGAGGCTGCTGCCAGGCTGGAATTTCCTGATTTTAGTAATTTAGTTGCCTCCCAGGAATCCCTGATATCTCAGTTACCATCTGAAGTGGGTATTTTTTCAACCTGGCCCCTACTCTGGTTGTTTTGTGATCGCCAGTATCACAGTCAGTGCAAGGCAGGAGCCAACAGCCCGGTGCTCAGTTCTGCTGCTCCCTGCCTGCTCTTGGGGGTTCTTTCTCGAGTGTCTCTGTTTGCTGCTCTTGTTCATTTGTGCTCTCTTTGCACCACTGCTGATGGGCAGGTGAGCATTTCCTGCCCACCTGTCGACCTTCTAGGCTTCTGCTTTCCTTCTGGTACTCTTCAGAAACAAAGTATAAACTCTTTAGAACAGAAAGTTGCCAAACTCTAATGAACTTTTCTTGACCTTGATGTGTCATTGCAGTATTTGCCCAGTTGTTTCTGGGCTGTGTGAACAGCACATCAGCAGATGGTGAATAGGTTTTTGATGTATGAGTACGTCTCCAGTTTACTGGATATTGAAGAGATTGAGAGAGGGAACAGCTCCTCATTGGTGGGGCTTTTGCCATGATGTTGGCATGAAAAAATACTTCTTATGCCATAGAGTATTGCTAGACTGGGTCTTGAGGTGTAACTGCATCTGAGATAGGCAAGGGGCTGTGAAAGCAGAGCAAATCAGAGGTGGCCTCCTGTTCTCTGGCTGGGTTGACCAAAATCTGTCCATGAGAATGCAGTATTGCACAAAGGATCTTGGTGTTGATGCATGTTCTTATCTGGAAAATGCCAATAACTGGTTCTGCTTCAATCTCTTCCATCTACAGGAAAGAAAGAAAAAGTTTGAGAAGGATGGTGAGAAGTTTTACTCTATGCTGGATCGCCACTTGCATTTGTCTTCCAAAAAGAAGGAATCTCAGTTACAGGAGGTGTGTATGGAATTTTCCTCAGAGATGGGTCCAGAAACAGCAGCACCAGCTGCTCTACATCTTAAAAAAGTGTGGGGGGAGATCATCCCTTCTAGTAACCCATTGAAATTGGTGATCAATTAAATCTACCCAAAGCCTGGATTCTCTGTGTGAGACCAGGGAAATCAAGCTCATAGTTCTCCTGTGTCTTTTGGATGCTGGTAGTGGTTTTATGTGTTGTCATTGCTTGATGGTGTAGGGCAGTGACCAGTGGCACTGGCACAGCTGGGGACTGGCCACCCTTTCACCTGGGGAAGTGCTCTGGCAGCAAAATAACCAGTTATTATTCCTTTTGCTGGCCTGGCATCCTGCCTTGCTGCTGGTGCTTTTGGGTGGCTGTGGGGGCAGGCAGAGGAGGGGGGTTCCTGCCAGCTGGTGCTGCTGCAGGCACGTTGCAGCAAGGAAGGAAACCCAGCTGTTCCAGCCCACACCAGAGCAGCTGGATCTGGTCAGATCTGTCAGACCAGTTGTCAGATCAACCTCCGAGCATCTCTGCAAGGCAGACTGTGTGTGAGCTCTGGGAGCATTGTGTGCTCCTGCCACTGCTGCAGCTCCAGAATTGCTGGTTCCGGGACACAGATGGAGTCAGGCAACAGGGTGGTGACGGTGGCCTTGACTTCATAGGGTTGTGTGTGGAGAAGAGGCTTGTGCTAAAATAACAAATGAGCTTTGGGAAAGCCTTGTCCTTGCAGAGTGAGAAGAGGTTTTGGATCCTTGAATGAAGGGAGCCAGAAATGGGCAGACTTAGAAGAATATCCAATGTTCCAGTTCAAAGCCGGGCTGGACACCTGGCAGGCTGTTTTTAGTGAGGACAGAACTATCTGTGGGCTGACAGACAAAAGCGAGTCAAATATTTTCAAACTACATGTGATGTATTTTCTTTTTCCACTTTTCCCTCTTTCTTCTAGGCTGACCTTCAGGTGGACAAAGAGAGACACAATTTCTTTGAGTCCTCCCTCGAGTATGTGTACCAGATCCAGGAAGTACAAGAAAGCAAGAAATTCAGTATTGTGGAGCCGGTAGGAGCTTCCTTTTCTCTCAGTCTCATTGGTCGATGCTCAGATGTGCTGGCAATGGCAGGAAGGGATGAGTTGCCAGGTTGGAGTAGGTCCTGTGGGGCAGGAGTTAACCTTGCACCCTTGGCTTGCTGCAGCGTGACAGCCTTAGTGGTGCTTGCTGGAGCACTGTGAAGCCCCAGCCCTGTTTGTTCTGGCTGGCTGTCGATCCTGAGGAACAGGTTGGACACTGTACATAGCTACAGGTCTTGTTATGGATTATCTTGGCCCCCTTGGGTTTGATAAGTGCTGTCTGTCTGCAGAGGCACAGAGGTGTTACCTGCTCCACTCACCTGTCCCAGCCTGGCCTGCAGGGGTCCCAGACTGTGGCTGAGTGAGGGGACCCTGCCCTGGGTGGTTGCTCTGCCCCAGCACTGGCTGCACTGGAGTGTGGGATCGTGGGATCCTGTGCATCTTGTGGATGAGCACTCTGCAGATCTGCTCTGGGTCTCCCTGCAGGGTCTTTTGTTCTGGGTGTTTTATTCAGACAGATGTGTGGGTGGTAGCTTGGGCTTTAGGGACACTGGGGTGGATAAGCCATTTCAAGGCTGGCATCATTCCAAAGTTGTAAGGAAAAAATAATTGTAATTTCTGAAACCCCACACTCTGTCCATCTTTCCTTCAGTTATAAACACAGCAGTTCAGCGTGTCCCTTCCCCCCGTTGCAGGTGCTGGCATTTCTCCATAGCCTCTTCACTTACAACAACCTGACAGTGGAGCTGACGCAGGACTTCCTCCCATACAAGCAGCAGCTCCAGCTCAGCCTGCAGAACGTGAGTCCCTGCCCAGCTGAAGGACTCTTCTGTGTGACTTCTGTTCTCATTTGGATTTACAGTCCTTTGATGGCAAAGTCTTTCCACCCAGGCAGTCTGGCCATGTTTGCATTGTGGGAGCTGCAGATACAGTTATTTTCTTCTCAGTTCACGTGTGTTTTCCCCTCTCCTGCACAGGACAGTTCACAGGTCTATGAAATTGTTTTCTCTGGAAGGGGCTATTGCAGTTGCATTATTTAACCTGATGCATAAACAAGCCTGAGATTTTCTTTCCGTTTCATGAGATGGAAATTGTATTCCAAGAAGGCCTCTAACCTTGATCTTAATGGTACTGGCTTCCTACAGGCTTGCTACATGCGTTGATAAGCTCCTCTGCTGGCCACGTGTGCTCATGGGGTAGAATATCTGAGTCCTGTTTCCTTTATACTCAGTCTTTCCTGACGGGTTTTCATTTCTGTGGAACAGCAGCCATAAATCTGAGCCAAGCTGGTTTTGCTGCTGGCTCATTAATTGGTCGGTGTAGTATTCCATCAAAATGCCTGGATTTTGTACCCTGTGTCGATGTGACTCTTTCATGCCAAGCAGTGTAGCATGATCTCCTTTGGGAGGAGAATACACCTGTTACCCGAGCAATGGTGTGAAGGGGAGCTCAGGTGCTGCCTCTGCTCCACCCAGCCTTGAAATGTGCTGAAGTTCCTTAATTAAGGGAACAAGTGGCCTCCCAGCTATGGCTCTCCATCACCATCTCTGCACATGGTGGGACTCTTTGATCATCTCTAAGAGCCCAGTGGTCCTTATAGCCAGTTTACATGTGAATTTGGGGAGTGGTTTCCATGTTTTGTACCTTGGGAACCGATTCATTTCTGCTACAGCACCTCAGATTTATCTAGGAATAAATACCTGCAGCTCCCTCTTTGCTCATGTTCAAATATGCTTCTGTTTGTTTTCTGTTACCAGACAAGGAATCACTTTTCCAGCACGCGGGAGGAGCTGGAAGATCTGAAGAAGAGGATGAAGGAAGCGCCCCTAACCTGCAAGCTGCCTGGGCAGCCAACCATCGAGGGCTACCTGTACACTCAGGAGAAATGTAATGGCTTTGGGATGCACCTGGATGCGATAGGGAACGTGCAGGCCTGGGCTGCCCTGACGTAACGCTGCTGTGGGCTGTATTTAGCTCCCATGCCCAGGCCAGCCCTGCTGCGCTGGGTGTCACCGCTGCCAGGGCACGGCATGTCCAGGGTGTCACCTTCTGCCAATGCCTGAGGTGCCTGGGGTGTCACTGCCTGCGGTGCCTGGGGAAGCACCAGCAGCCTCAGCTGGCAGCTTTGTCAGCAGTGGCACAGAGCTTTCTCCAAGTGACATGAGCTGTGACAGCACAGGGCTAATTGCCCTCCGCTCCGATGAGATGGGATTTATGACTCCAGAGCCTGGAGCTCTGGCAGACTCTGCCTTGGCTGTGATTTACCAGGATGGATCTGGTGTCCTGCCCAGCCTCCCTCTGGCAGCCTCTGCAGGCAGCTGAGCACAGCCAAGGTAGAACCAGTGTTGAGTTAAGCTGCTGAGAGTGAAACTTGTAATTCTGAGCAGAATCAAATCAAACCAAATACAGCCTTTTCCAAACCCTGCAGCTCTCCATGGCCATGCAGCAGGAATGCTCAGGGGACATAAGTCTGTGCAAAACTGTGACCTCTGTCTGAGGCTACAGACAACTTTGTAAGCATTCATTCTTAATCCTATATAGAAATCTATTTATTCATATCTTTTTATGTCTGTTTGTCCTGCTTTTAAAAGAAAGCACACTCAGTAGTTTTAGACCCCAAATGTGGCATGTTCCTGCAGGCCAGTGGCAATTTGCTGCCTCTATTTATGCTTCCCTATAAATCAAGTATGAAAAGTTGTTCCTCCTGACAACTGCAACTTAAAAACAAATTACAGGAAAAAATACCAATTTAATTATTTCCTATAAAGCAGTTCAGGTAAGAAAACAGAGAAAAGTGACAATAAATCCAGAAATAGGAACTTTGGAGTATTTTAAAGCTGCTTTATTATTAAGTTTTCACCAACAGGAACAAGTAGTGGGGTTTGTGAAATAGGCATTCAGGACATGTAGGATCCTGCCAGTGTAGGTCTTGGCTGGGCTTGGCCAAACCAGCCTGGCTTGTGACCAGAGTCCCACAAATGCCCTTTCACCAGCAGTGAGTTGGGAGGGTGCTGGAGGCGGCTGCTGCCCTGTGTCCTCTCCTTCTCTCCCTCTCTCCTCCTCCCCTCCTCCTGCTCCTCCTCTCCTCCTGCTTCTCTCTTCATCTCCTCCCCCTTCTCGCCTCCTCCTCTCCTTCTCTTCTCCTCCTGGCTCTTGCCCATGGAGGCACTTGCAAGGGAGATATCCCTCAGGGCTGTCAGTGTCCATCCCCAGAGAAGGGAGCATGTGGGCAGCACTGACCATGCCTTGCTGGCTGCATCCAGCTACAGCCCTGTCCCTGATTCCAGCCTCTCGTGTGTTCCACAGGGGCGCTGGGCATCTCCTGGGTGAAGTATTACTGCCAGTACGAAAAAGAGGCAAAAACCTTACGGATGACGCCCATAGACCAGAAGCCTGGAGCTAAGCAAGTGAGTTGGACATCTGCAAACATTGGCCCAACCACCGGGCCCACCTTCCCACATATGGCCTCCCTTCCGTGAGAGCTGACCCTGCAGGTGCCACAGAGCAGAGGGGTGGGCTCTGACCCCTCCCTGCCTGCACAGGGCAGTTTGGTGTCACCTGGAAGAGGCACCCCCATGAGTCTCACTCACCTGTGTCTCTGGGAGCCCAGGCCCTGCAGGGTTTGGCAGCAGATATGGGTTGTGTCATGTGAGCAATACTGGCCAGTGCTGGCCCATGAGTTCAGTCTGGGGTGAAACTTGTGCCTCTCTAGACCAGCTGATGTTGATCCTTCCCCATGCACAGGGGCTGGGAGCCACAAGAACTGTGGCAGCCACTGCATTGCCTGAATGACTCAAGTTACTACAGGAGTCACTGCTTCTAAATGCAGCATTTCCTTGCCTCGGCACGTGCTCACGGCATTGGTTTGTGGTTTGATTTCTGCTCTCAGCACTGGTTCTGTGGGACTGGGACAGTGTTGGGAGAGAAGAGGGCAATAGTGCAGCTCCACACTGCACTACGGTGGCAATTTGGGTAACTACTTCTTTCACAAAGTGCTTTGGTTTACCAAAGTCTGGGAGTTCCCTCAGTCCCTCCTCGTGACAGAGGAGGGGTGGGAGCATGGAGCACAGTCAGTGCCTCCAGCTGAGTCCCCCACCCTCCTCTGCCATGGAGCGGGTCTCAGGGGCCTTCCCAGCCAGGCGTGTGTGCTCCAGTGCGTGAGCTCATGGTCTGGTTTTGGCAGGGCTCTGCACACTGCAGCAGGAAAATAAAATAGATGTTTTGCAACCCCTTGGCAGAGAGCTGGGCAAAGAAATGTCCAAACTATTGTATGGAGAGATTTGTTGTCATTTATGCCATAAGCATGTCTAGGAAGGCCCATTACTGCAGGTAAGGGCTTGGAAAACTTAGTGCCTTTCCCAAACTCTGGCAGTCTGGTAGCCTGCACCATCAGGTCACAGCTGGCCACAAACCCACAATCAAATTATGAATTGACTCTGCTGCGGAGCACAGGGACATGAACACCCAGGGCCAGAGCTGAGCCTCTCCAGAGCACGTCTGCTCTATCTGGGGTGAGGAAACATATGTCTCTTTGCCACACAGAGTTTGTGTAAAGCCATTTGGACCATTGGTGGTGTGGGTAATTGGTACTGATGACCAGCCCTGATAAAAATTAGGCCCCAGCTGTGTCAGAGCACAGGTGAGTGTGGTCCTGGCCTCAGAGGCCCGGGAGTGCCTTGCTGGGTTTGTTGGAGCAGTGTTCCAGCACTGTAGAGGCAGAGTGCTGCTGTGTGGGGTAGTGCTGTGAAGTCCAGAACGTTCTCTGACTGCGAGCAAGCCTGGAACTCGGAGCCTCTTATCTCTGCCTGTGATGATGGTGGGAGGACCACCTGTGTTCCTGGTACCAATGCCATCGGAATGTCAGGACACACGCCATGGGCAATGCCATGCTGGGCTGCAGCTGAGGGGCCTGAGGAGCCCGAAATCTCCCGTGTTTCTGTCCTCTCATCTTGGCTTTCATGTTCTCTCCTAGGGCACCTTGGACCTGACCCTGAAATCCTGTGTAAGGAGAAAGACTGACTCCATAGACAAAAGGTTTTGTTTTGACATTGAAACCAATGAAAGGTGAGAGGCTTCGCATCCCCAAACCCCACAGGCCTGCAGCAAATCCCTTTTTGATGTCTATTAAAAACAACTTTTCTTCCTTTCCCTGCCTGTCCCTGGGGGAATTCCGCGCAGGTCCGGGACCATCACGCTGCAGGCGCTCTCGGAAGCCAACCGAAGGCTGTGGATGGAGGCCATGGACGGGAAGGAGCCGGTGAGTGTTCCTGGAGCGGTTCCCAGCTGGAATGCGCTGCCGAGCAGTGTCCTCTGCCGGCGGGTGCTGCTCGTGATCAGCGCTGCACGATCGCCATCGGCTCCATGCCGTTCCCTCGGCTACCACTGGGGATTTTGGGTTTCCCCCTTAAATCTGAGGCTGTTCCCTTGCTGTGCCAGCTCGCCTGAGAACCGGCCTTTCCGAGGCTGGTTCGCTCCTATTCCTGCTCCTCACTACCTGCCGGAGATGATGTTTTGTCTGTCTGTCCCTGCTCTTAGCCACCTTTTCAAAGATGTCACTGCCCACCCTGCACCCGTGTTCTCCCATCTTTCTGTGCCTACTGGTGTTCCCTTCCTTCAGTCTGAGCAAAGCTCAGAGCCCTGTGGTTTGCCTACAGAACAGAGGATTTCCCTTGCAATAGGTGCCCCACTGAAATGCAGGGAGGCAGCAGAAACTCCTTGGTTGTGCAGATAATGGGTTCTTGCCTAACTATAAAATGACATTTCTATGGGACATTGTCTTTTTGGCTGTGATTGCCTATGGGTAATCTATGGGTGATTTATGAGTGATTTATGGGTGATCTACGGGTGATTTATGGGATGCTGCATTTTCTTTCAGAAATAAATACCAAATCATGCTGCTGATGTTTTTGTTTCTCTATCCCCCATTCCCTCTACTTCTTTCAGATTTATCACAGTCCTATCACGAAGCAGGAAGAAAGTGAGTCACTTCTGTTGCTGTTCTTTGGGCTCTCACAGCCTCGAGGCCAGGCAGGATTTTCCTTGCAGATACACTCATCCTCAATTCCTGCTGAGTAGCAGTGTCCCTGCTCCATGACAGCAGTGTCACTTCTGTTCTTGTACCACAGTGGCTGGCACTGAGCCCAGATAAGAAAAAGTTGCACAGAACTGCAGCGAGGAGTTTTTATTTAGCCAGGAGTAGTGGGATGTAAGGTTCAATTGGCACCTCCAAACCCCAGTGAGAGATTCTGAGAGATCTTAACAAAGATTGTAATAGGGCAACAGAGGTGGCATTGAGTTCCCTGGATCTCCCACCCACCACCATGTCCCATGTCCCCTCTTGCAGCAGTGGGGTGTACCCTGCAGAGCCCTGGAACCCTCTGGGGCTCTGTTAGCTGGGTGAAACCTGCATTCTGTCTCAGAGCTCACTTCATCAGCACTGTAACTAGCTGGCTCTAATGAGCACGGAGGGAGCATTCCCAGAAGCATGAGCACAAACCTGCTGTGTGGCCGTGTTCACATCACACGCTGGGAGGAATGTGATTTGGGTCTCACTGAATAAACATTCTCTATTTGTAATAGATTAGAGCTGGTAAGAATTCCAGTGGTATCATAGCCCTCAGTATCAAGCACCGGGTGGGTCTGTGCTTATTCCTGGGGTAGGGCTAAGAGATGTCTGAGCTTGATGTTGCTGTTGCTCAGAGCAGACAGGACCAGTCAGTATAAACCACCTGCTGAAAATGCAGGGGTCCCATAGGATTCCCCAGTTCAGTGGAACAAGCCCTGTGCTCAGCTTTCCTCAGCACATCAAGCTGGATTGGTTTTGCTTTTTAATCCTAGTGATGTAGGTAAGCAGAAATTACACAGTCCCATGATGAGGAAGAGCTTTAACTACAGATTTTGCTCTGGAAGTGATTATTCAAGTCTTTATCAGATGCAATCCAAATTATTTACACTATTATTATTATTAAACACTGATTTACACTGTTATTATTAAAGACAGGGGGTAGGGAGCAGTGCTGCAACTCAAAATAAATTTGAGGAAAAATGGGAGAACATACGGAACTAATAACTCCTTGTCAGGATGTCCAGAATGCCAGTGTTTTCCTGAGGATGTAGGGGATGCAGTGCAGATGTGAACACTCTGCTGTTCTGGGGCACTGCGGCTCCAGGTGCTGAGAGGGGCTGGGGCTGGGGCTGGGGCTGGGGGTGTCCCAGGGCTCTCCAGGAGTGCTCAGGCAGCTAACACAGCTTCCTTGTCCAAAACAGTGGAGCTGAACGAGGTCGGCTTCAAGTTTGTTCGGAAGTGCATCAATGCAGTGGAGACCAAAGGTGAGGAGCTCACCCGGCCTGGCCGTGCTTCCCATGGCCTTGAGTTACGCTGTAGTTCCCGCAGCACAGTGTTAGTCACTGACATGGGACTTCAGCTTCTAGCTGAGGAATGTGTGTTCTTCAGTTAAATGCGTGTTCTTTGGGAGCAGAAATCCCACGTGGTTGGGAATGTTGTACCAAGTCGGTTGGGGTTGTATTTCCACCTTTATGCTGATTTTGCTCATGGTTTTCTCAGTTTTGGCCCTGAGCACACCCACTGTTGGGCAGCAGGAGAACAGCTCCAGCAGCGGGGCAGAGGGTGGCTACAGGCTCCTTCAGCCCCAGTCTGTGAAGCAGCAGAAGCAGGTGGAGGGGTGGCAGCTCATCCTCTGGGCTGTCCATATCATCCAGCCTGCACCAGTGAACATCCAGTGAACATCACCAGTGTGAGACAGGGGCCTGGATTCACCTCCAGATTTCTGGGGCTGTGGCAGCCAAGGCTAGCGGGGACACAAAGACCCTGCTCGCAGAGCCAGGAGAGACAGTGGCTCTGCCTGTCCCTGGCCAGTGTTTTCAGATTCTCTTTCAATGTGTTTGTCTTCTGTGAGGGGTTGAGCAAATCCGTGATAAAGCAGCACCCCTAGAAATGGGGGATGTGGCCTGGTGTGTCCCGTGCCCTGGCTGTGCTCACCTGACCGTGACATGGTGACCACGGTGGTGCTGGTGGCCACAGCTGCTGGGGGTGAGCAGAGCCCCTGCCTGCAGAGCCCGAGGAGTGGGACAGGACCCGGGATATGGGACAGAGCCCGGAATGTGGGACAGGGCCCGGGATGTGGGACAGAGCCCGAGATGAGGGACAGAGCCCAGCAGCAGGAAAACAGTTCCACTAGATGGGGCTTTTGGACCACCAGGGAGAAACCTCGGCTAACGCTCTTGGCTTCGTCTTCTTAGGAATCACAACGGAGGGTGTGTACCGGACTGTTGGCAGCAATATCCAGGTGCAGAAGTTGCTGAATGCCTTTTTTGGTAAGAATTGATTATTCTGTGCAATTACACTGTCCTGTTTTTGAATTGTTTGTGAGGGACAGAGAGGATCCGGTTCCACAGTGAGAAATGTCCAGCACGGGTTTCGGTCCCTGCAACCGCTCTGAGGCTCATCTTCCCCTTCTTTCCTGGGATAACACGATGAGCTGGACTGGGAAGGTGGCCTTCGCAGGGAGCCCTCCATCCTGGTGTAAGGTTTTTCTCTGGAAGGATGGGGACATCTCGCTGTGTGCAGTGTGTACGTTACAGAGTCAGTGTACATGTTAAGAAGTCAATGGATGTGTTCCTGCTGCGGGCCTTCCTGTGGCTGGATCTGTCTGTCACACAAGCTTGGCAACTGGGGACAGTCTTAATAGTCTGAGCAAGTTGTGGGGCTCAGTAGTGCTGCTCTGTGCCAGGACAGGCACTTCTGGGCTGGGCCCTGGCTGAGGCCATTGTACCCTCACCTCATGGTCCCTTGCGAGCCTCTTGGGGGACCTCTGGGGTCGATCCCCACCTGCCCAAGGCCAAGCCATTTTCCCCAGCCCTGCCCAGGGCTGGAGCACAGGACAGGGATTGCATTCACCTCGCTGCCTGCGTGCCTCGGGCTCACGCCAGCTCAGACATCTGATATTAATGCAGCATTCAAAGGCTTTGGCTGTTGTTTTCGATTGCTTCTACTCTGGATGTTGTTTATTAAAACCCTGGTTTGTACTGGTGTCTGGCTGTGCCCGAATCTCACAGAGCCATGACTTCAGGCATCTGCCCAGCTCCACTGGCCTATGACTCATTGCTGAGCCTCAGGTTCTATTGCTGCTGATTCTCACCCTCCTCTGTGGTTTTCTCCTCTGAAACCCACCAGTGAGTGGCTTTTTGTTTTGTTTATCTGCATGGGTCTGGGTAACCACTTGCCATCCCACTGCATATGAATGCACAATGGGAAGTCCAACACCACAGAAATAACTGCTGCAGCAGCTTTTCATCCTTAACCACTCTAAGGAGATAGATTTAAATTTTTTTTTAATCTCTAGTCCTATTTATTTTTAAAAATAAATTCTGCTGTTAATTTCTGTAGTCCAGCTTCCCCCCATCCTAACAACCACATCCTTCACTTTGTGGTGCCACAGACATTATGTGGTTTATCAGTGGGGGTAGGCAGGAGCAAACTGTACTTCCATACTGCTGAGCTCTCACCTCTCTGTGCAGCAAGAGGGAATGCTTCCAGACCAGCCTTCAGGGGAGTAGCTGCAAATGAGGGATTGGAGCTGGCATTCAGATTACTTTGGGTATCAGAAAGCTTGTCTTGGACCTGTTGAAGTGTGTTGTTTCTGCCAGCCTTGGGAAAAAATAAACAATAGAGAATATGGTCTCAGTGACTTTTCAGCACTGCTTAAGTTTTGCCTTGTGTTCCCTCTTTGTCTCTCATTAGCATTGCTCCCCAGCCTCTCCAAAATCCTGACAGTGGTGCTGGTGTTCTGCTTTTCCCAGCCATGGGAATCAGGAGCTCTCTTTGTGTGCTGCTGTGGCTTCGTGTGTCTCAAGGGGAAACCCCCACTCCAAGCAGACTGTTTATTAGCAACCTCTAAATGAACTTTATTCTGAAACCTTTTCATTCTTCCTCCAGATCCAAAATGCCCTGGGGATGTGGATCTCCAGAGTGGGGATTGGGACATCAAGACCATTACCAGCTCACTGAAGTTCTATCTCAGGTAGCACTGCAGGTCACACCTGCCCGAGGAGGCAAAGGGGACTGGGGCTAATCCAAACGAAAGGTGGAATGAGCTGCCAGATATCCACATCTGGCTGTTGAAAAGGGCAAAGTGACAAAGGCTTTGGGAAGAGGAATGATAAATATGGGTGTTGCAAAACCCCCCAATCCCATGGGGAGAGCTGTTTCAGTGATATTGACTGCAGGGGGAGATGCCACTGGGACCTGGTGGCACTGAGGGATGAGCCAGTTTGCCCATCGGTTCAAGATGGGTCACGAGTGGGTCACAATGCCCTGCAGAGCTCAGTTTTCTTTCTGGTTGTTGCAGGAACCTGTCTGAACCCGTCATGACGTACAAGCTCCACAAAGAGCTGGTCCTGGCTGCCAGTAAGTCCCACAGCTGCCCCACTGATGGTCCCTGGCCCTGCTCTCCCCAGCCAGGGTCCATCAAAATCACTTGGCAGAGCTCTGCCAGCCCGTGGTGTCCAGCTGCTTCACCTATAGAAAGAGCAGTGGCCCTCTCCTCCGAGTGCTCATCTGTGCAGGGGATGTGGTGCTGGATGTTCCCTTCTCTCCTTTGCTAATGCAGTGCCCTTCCCTCAAACAGGCTCTTGTGCTCTCAGAGGGTCTGGGGAGCCAGAGGATGTCACTCACTTGAAAGCAGCACAAGTGTGCCACAAGAGTTGTTTCCCCCTAATATTGATATATTTACTTTAAAACCTGTGAGGAGATGGGATGGTGCTGTTGCCACCCAGATAAGTAGGTGTTCCCTTTAGGTTGTGAAATTTGTCCTGGGATGTTGAAAACAGAGTGTCTACCAGCACACGGAAGACATTTCTCTGCTGTAGCTGTTGGGATTGAGTCACAGTTGGGAATAACAGAGGTCAGCCAAGAAGCACAAGTGTAGTGCCAGGGCTTCACCTGTGCTGAGCCAGCCCGTCCTCGGCTGTCACCTCCTTGTGGCCATTGCAGATAAGCCATGACAGTTGTGAGCCAGTGCCCTCTGAGGGAGATGGATGCAGGGAGCTGGTCATCACCATCAGCATGGGAGTGCTGGCATTTGGAAATGTGTGGCATTAGAGCATCCCTCATCCCACTGTGCCTCCAGAGGTCACTGGGAGAGTGCCCACTTCTTCTTCATGTGTCTCTCTGGAGAATGAATAACACCCATTCTTTCTTGGAAAGGCAAATGTTCCACCACTTGCTGAAGGTGGTCAAGCCCAGGATTTATTAGTTTCAGAGCTGGTTAAGCCCATGATGTGTGGGCAAGACCTTTATCCCTTCCCTGCCCTCCCTCAGAAACTTGCACCATTGAGCTTCCCAGCCACCCAGACCCCACACCATTCTTCTCACACCAGGTATTATTGTTTCTTGACTATTTATGCTTCTAAGGGTGACCTCTTTGGGTCAGGGACTTAGGTTTTTGCCTTGCAGGGTATTTTAGGTGTTGTTCAGTGTCAGAGCTCTCTGGGCTGATAGGACTCCCAGAGGGAGGCTGTGTGCTCCCAGGTGTGTGGGAAAGGGTGTGAAGGGGAGGACCTGCCCATGCCCAGCCTCTTTTGGCATGTGTCCCTGGGCTCCCTGGGCTCCCTTTCAAGCTCCATTTCTTCCTCTTTCCACTTCATATTGTTTCTCACAGTGTTCATCCTGTTGCTGTGAAATCTCACTTCCCTCTGCTCCTCATTGCTCCCATGCTGCACAGGGAACAGCTTCCACAGGTTTCCTTTGGCTTTATATTTTCCTGGTGTATTTAGTTTGAAAGTGTTGGGTACAAATTCTTCTTTGTGTTCCTGCTTTCCAGAGTCCGAGAACCTGGATTACAGGCTGGGAGCCATTCATGCACTGGTCTATAAACTGCCTGACAAGAACAGGGATATGTTAGAACTCCTCATCCAGCACCTCGTCAAGTAAGTAGATGTTTTCCTCTAAAACCAAAGAAACGGGAATAGTGGAATCAGCAGGACAAGCCTTTTTGGGAGGTCAGGTTTGCAAAATTTTATCCACCGTAGTCCCCTTGGGAATTTCCATGCGGATTGCACAAAGGGGGTGACTATCCTTGCTGCCCTCTGAGTCAAGTGATGCTTCTCTTTCTGGTTGCTCTTTCCATCCCCTTTCAGACATGCACAGAGCAGGAAATGATTTAAAAATGAAAATGCCCTCTGAGAGCAGGGGCTGTAAATTGTCACCCCTCAGAGATACGTTGGAAACCACCAAAGTGTGCTCCCTTATATTCAGTTCTCTTCCTTCAGAGAGAGGGAAAATTAAAGCCAGAAGTCAGTTCTGGATAAAAAGAATATTGGAATTAAATCATTCCTTTTGTGTATATGTTTTGCAGATAACTTTTGATTACAGACTTAAAGAGGAGCTGGGAGTGGGAATAGATCAAATAAAGATGCTGTCAGCACATTGCTCTCTCCAGCATCTGTCCGAGCCAAACGTGTGTGTCAGAGCTAGAGCCATGTTTGTCACTGCTGGGAAACAAATTCTCCTGAAACACAACAAAGAAAATTGAATGACTGATTGTTAGTGTATCCTGGGTTTTGGGTTTTTTTCTTGGAATAAGATCTGTTTGGAAAAAGCAAACCAAGCCAAACTCTATGCCTCCCTCCCCTGCTCTCTGCAGCGTCTGTGAGCACAGCCGGGAGAATCTGATGTCACCGTCCAACATGGGGGTGATCTTCGGGCCCACCCTCATGCGAGCACAGGAGGACACTGTGGCAGCGATGATGAACATCAAGTTCCAAAACATCGTGGTCGAGATCCTGATAGAGCACTTTGGGAAGGTACGGGGCAGCCCCAGAGCAGCTCTGGCTGCTCCAGCCTGTTCCTGCAGACTGTTGCTGTGGCAACTGGCAGCGCTCCGGCTCCTTCTGGAGTCTCCTTGGGCTGGCTTTATGTAACACGCTGCTCTGAAAGGCTTCAGGAGGAAGCAAAGGGTAGCAGGTGTGTTCCTCAATGCCGCTGTTATCTGGTCCCAGAGGAAACAGCAAGTCTGGGCATTTTTGCCTTTTCTTTTTAAATAAGGGGAAGCTTTATTGAAAAAACACTATTGTATGACTGGACATTACAGGGCTCCACTCTTTCCTTTGCTAGACAGGAGCTAGGCCAGAGCAGAATTGGTTTTAATGGACACAGTCTGAGATGTGACACTGCACAACTGTTAAATCAGTGGAAAAAACCTAGAGCAGACAAGTGTTGAACGGTTGATGAAAGTAATTCAGCTGTGGATGCATTCAGATGCAGATACAGGGACAGTGTGGAGATGGTATGGGGAGTCTGAGGGAGGTGCTCCATGGAGTGAGGGGGAGTCTGAGGGAGCTGCTGCCAGGGGTGGAGTGCTCGGAGGAGCTGAGGCTGGTGCCTGTGGCCCTGGGCCATGCTCTCACAGGACAGAGAGCCCTGGAGAGCCTCCAGTCTCATCTGCCTTCCATGGATCTGTGCTGGGTATTTCAGCCTGAGTATCACCCATGTGCCCAGCCAGGGTCCAGTTTCTGGGGTGGTGCTGAAGATGCACGTGCAGACAACAGCTTTGTCATGTGGAGTTCTGTCTTTGGAAAGCAGAATATTCCACTGTGTCTGTGCTCGCACTTGCTCTCAGCGATACCTGACACTGACTCAGGGGTGTCAGGTGGCTGGGGGATGACAAGAGCTGGGTGTTAGTATTGAAAGCTGGGGCATCCAGCTTGCATCCAGAGCAGCAGATCCCGAGCAGACTACTGCCCCGGTAACAGCCCTGGGTTCCAAGGAGTTTGGTCCTCCAGCTTTTCACAGCAGAGTACACAGTATCCAAACCTCTCTCATGCCTTAGGGGCAGGAAGCGGGTGGAGCCGTTCATTCAGGGATGCTGTTTGCTGTGAGGGGGCTGAGGCAGCTCCCAGCATACAGGGCAGCACATGGGTGGGAGCAAAGCTCCATTTGGAAAAGGAAGAGGCAGCCAAAGCTGGAACAGCAAGGTTCTTGCAACAGGGATGTGGAGCCAGAGCAACCAGGTGGGGACCACATGGGGGTGTGCGACCAGATGAGGTGGTGGGAGTCAGCTGTAATGCCAAGGATTGAAACGGGATGAAAGAGCTCAGAGAGGCTTCTAAGTACCCACACCAGAAGCTCACGGAAACACCAGCCAATTCCTTTTTAGGTCTCTATGAACACTAGTAATAAGTTCCCACAGATAAACGGGCACTGGTTTGTGTCTGGGATCTCACACGCTCACTCCATAGATGAGGCTCTGTGCTCCCCTCCGTACAGCCTGAGGCACAGTCTGAATCAACACACCTGCCACCTCTGAGAGCTGGGATGACAACTTTAATTAAGACAGATGTCCTTTTGCTTGCTTTTAATTTCTCCAGCAATAAGGTTAAGTTAGTCACTTTTATTAGATTGAGTTTTTAAGTTCGGCATTGGACCTGAGAGTGTCTTCAGCTCACACATGAGCAAACAGCTCAGATGGAGGAAGAGGGGATGTGGGTTATATGGTGCAATCTGAAGACTTGGAGGACAAAGTAACTATTCATGAAGTGTTTGTGGATAATTGCTGTTTCCATAGCTCATGTTTCAATGCCGTGGTTAAATTAAATAGGTTGATTGTTCTTTTTCCCTGTACAAACCTCCTTAAGGTGAGGGTCTGTCAGTATCTTTGTACCTTTAGGTTATTTAACTTGGATTTTCAATTAGACGTAAATCAGAGCCTGCACCCACCTCTTAAACAGAGTCGTTTGTGGTGGGTTTAGCTTGGGTTTCAGGTGTTGAAAACAGTATTCTCTGGTACCTGTATAAGTGTCCATGGGGAACTTAATGTTTCTTTTAAAAGCAGGATTAGATTCTGGTCAGGATATAAGGATGAGGTTGATATTTGCAAAAATGTTCCCTCCTGCAGGCAATCCTTTACTGTTTTAATAATACATGAGCTGCTGCTTTTAATTCATGGCCTGTTATGTCACAGCAAGTCCCTCTGAATCCAGGCAGAGAGAGTTCTCCAGACCTTGTGTTTTGGAGTGGGGGACATGTCCCGCCCCTGCCCACGGCAGAGCCCCACAGGCAGTGAGCCAGTACCTGCCCTGTGCCACCAAACCCTGAGTGTGGAGGTGTTTTCCCCGAGTGGGTGTGGAATCTTCCCTCGCTGGAGATATTCCAGAACTGTCAGGACACAATCCTGTGCCATTTGCTTTAGGGATACCGTTGTTGAGCAGGGAGGATGGACCAGATGACCCCCTGTGGGCTCTACCAGCGTGAACCATTCTGTGATTCTGTGTTGTTCCTCCTCTCCTCATGCAGAGTGAACCGGGCTGTCGGGAGCAAAGCCCAGTCCCGGCACATGGATTTATCCCAAGCCAGCCCAGGCTGGGCCAGAGCAGCCCGACCGTGGGGTGTGGGGAGCCATCGGCCACTGCCCACCCTCCCCAGGCACACACTTGGGGCCAAGGAGGTTAAACTAGGGACATGTTTTCCTCTCCCATCCCCCATCTTGGTCTCCCATCCCTGCTCTTTGGCCCAGAGAAGAAGGAATATACTTTTGGTGTGAATTACCAAAATGAGGCATGTAATCAAAGCAGAATGTTACATTTCTTCATGTTAAGATTTTTCTGGGTGATGCAATAAAGTTGTTTTTCCATATCGAAGTGTGGCCCAAGGGTGTGGTGACCCGGCATGCCGGTGGGGCTGGCACAGCTCTCCTCCTCTGGGCTGGAGCCAGGAAGGGACCAGCTCCACATCTCCCAGGACAGGCAGTGCAGCCTCTGGGCTCAGCAGCTCAGGCCAACCCTCCATAGTAACTCAGGCTTTAAATCCCTGATAAAACTTCAATTAACATCCCTGGGAAGAACACAGGAGCAGCTGCTTTGGGCCTTGATACGGTGTTTCAGCTCTTCAGATGTAATTATTTTTCAGCTCTTAAAAAAGCCCTGACATAAATAAGAACCTCTCAATTAATCCCAACCAAATAGGTGCCACATGACCAGTGAGAAAAGGAGATAAAACTCCTCAGTAGCATTGTTTGTATGCCAGTATTTCATCCCAGGTAATTTCCTGGTGCCAAACGTGTCATTGTTAGCCAAGAGCTGAAGGGTTTTAGTGTTAGATCTGAAACAATGCAAGGTTGATTTGGGTGTTTTGGGGATTGTATCTGTTTGACGGCAGGAATCTTGATGTTGCTCAGGAGCTGTCAGCTCCAAAGCCTCAAAGCCTCTCTCGTCTGCTCCAGGAGAATTTGTTTCTACAAATTGTCTGTGTTTGTGATCTTCCTGCTGAGCCACAGGGACAGTGTCAGTGGTGGGGACAGTGCTGTGGTGGGGACAGTGTCAGTAGTGGGGACAGTGTCAGTGGTGGCCACCGTCCCCCTCTGTGCTGGGTGGGGGCACCTGCAGCAGGAGGTGGGGCCTCAGCTCTTTGTTTGGGTCACCTGAACGTGTCTCCCTTTACAGATCTACTCTGGCCCCCCAGAGGACACCACAGCCCCCCCGGTGCCCCCACCCAGGGTGGCTGCCCGGCGGCACAAACCCATCACCATCTCCAAGCGTCCCCTGAGGGAAAGACCTGTCTTCTTCGATGCCTCTGTGGAGGAGAGTGGAGGTCAGTCCGGCTGTTCCCTGATGCCTTACCTGCCTCTCGCCCCTCCTGCTTCCTGTAACACCTTTCCAGGAGCAATGGAGGTAACAGCAGTATGGCTGCACTTCCCGGGTCCTGGACATGGCAGGCAGTGAGGGCTGTTCAGAGAGAAAGGAAAGCCAAAAACACTCATATATTGGTTGCATCATGTCACAAACCAGACTCTGTGGGATTTGGGTTTTTCTGCTACATCTGCTGCATTCTCCATTAGCTAAACTAAGGCTGGTTCTTGCACGGGAGAGGCCCAGAGGAGAGGTTTTGGGGCATCAGAGGCAAAGGTGCAAAAGGAACTGCACGGGGAGTTGGTGGGATGGTAGCCAGGGAGGGCTGTGCTGTGGGAGGCCCAAGGACGTCTCAAGCTGGCTCAGCTGCAGGCAGTTCCGCATCCAGAGCAAGAACTCCAAAGAACTTTTTCAGGATGTTATTTTCTAGATGGAAGTTCATCTCTGCTGTTAAATCCAGCTGACTGTAAGGAAATGCTGAAGTCCTTATCATAATGTTAAAGGGCACATCAGCTTAAAATCATGTTTCTGCACCTGATTTGCTCTAATTGTCACTGCAGCCTGTGCCCTGATTCCACAGTCACCAAAGAGATGGAAAGTCTCTTTCTCCATTAGTTTTCAGAGCTTTGATGATGTTTAGGTATAAAGTGCATTTTGTGACACTGGCAAAACATGATTGATTCACATTGCTCTTTAAAACCCCCAGACTGCTAATGCAGGTGGAGCTGGCTTTGCATTTCAATGCTTCCCCGGCCTGGGAGCAGAAGCGTTTGCCTTGGACCGCCCCGAGGCTGCAGGGAGCAGTCGAGTTCATAGCAGAGCTCCGGCTCCTGGGTCTGTAGCACAGCAAGAGGGCTGGGACGAATGGCTTTTAGAGGGACATCAAGTGCGGTACACAACTAACCCCACGGCTCCCTGCCCCCTTGTTTCTGCAGCAGAGCGGCTCGGCCAGACCCCCAACGGCGGCGGCGTGGAGGCCCCCAAGCCCCTGCACCGCAGCCGCCTGCCCGCGCCCCGGCCGGGGGGGGACGAGCCGGGGCGTCTCCCCGCCGAGAGCCGGCCCCAGCCGCGCGCTGAGCCCGAGCTGGGGAAGCTGGTGAACAGGCTGCAGGATGGAGGGGCGAAGCCGGCTGGCAGGGCAGCCAACGGGGTGGTGGTGACCAGCCCTGCCCTGAGGACCGCCACGCTGCAGGCCAGGAGACCGGCGCCCCGGCCGGGCGTCTGTGGCAGAGAGGGTGAGTGTGCGCCGGGGGCCTGGCCAGAGCCAGGCAGGAGTGCCCTGCTCCCGGGGGAAGCCCGAGGTGCCCGAGTCAGCCCTCCCTGGCGCGGACGGTGGGCTTCTCCGCTTGAGTCCTCTTGATGTAGCTCAGCAGGAGGGGCTGGGAGAACAGAACAGCCTAAGGCGTGGGCACAAGGTAAAGTCTGACACTCATTCCATGTTGACTTGACCCTTAAAGAATTTGAAGGGTTAAGTGAATAGCAGGGTTGGCTGGATCTTGGGGAAAAAAAGCAGCCGAGGAGAGGACAGGTAGTGTCACTGTCCAGGATAAAAGCTCAGCCGCAGGAATCACCAGTTTGTGCTGTTCCTCTCCCTTTTGCAGAGTGACACTGCACAGGGTTTGGTTAAGAACACTTGGCATTCCCAGGAAGTATCAGCTTCACAGTCAGCAACTACATTGAGCTTGTCCTTGCAGGTCCAGCTCCAGCCCCTGTTCCCAGTGCCAGGAAGGCTGTGCTGGGGCAGGTAGTGTGGCAGCTTCATTTCCCTGGACTCTGTCCCTCTATTCTGGCTATTGGCCACTGTCAGCGAGAGGGTGTTTTGAGGCAGAGGGACAGAACTAAACCCACAGATCTGTACAGTGCCCCTTCATAAATATCTGGCCTCTGCCAAAGCTTCCTGCTCAGTGTTTGTCATCTCCATCCCTGCAGGTGACTGTGACGGTGTCCCTAAGCCACGTTCCCATGGTGATAAGCCTGTGATAACGCGTCCCCCTGTGAGACCTCCGGATCCACCATGCCGGACCCCCATCCCTCCAAAGCTGGAGCAGAGGCCAGATCTGATAGCAGGGACAGCAGAGGAGATGCCCTCATCTGTGTAAGCCAGCAGCCCGTGGCGGGTGCATAGTGTCGGCAGGGACAGCTGGGGGCTCAGTGGCTGGAGCCTGTGGATGCCCCCTTGGCACCGGTGCGAGTGCAGGTTTGAGTGTCACTTGGAAAGCTGAGCAGAGGGCATGGCCGGGAGGGGAGTGGGGCCACAGCAAAGGCATACACAAAGCTTTGGAGCTGCTCAAGCACAGCCCCAGGGCTGAGACTTGTGCCATCCCCTTCCCTGCTGTTCCCGGGTCAGTGGAGTTGAGTCCCTCCCTGCCTGCCCCCAGCAAACCTCTTGAACGAGACACTTTCTGGGGCAGGACAAGATCCAGCTTGGATCTGCTTAAGGAAACTGGATGGAGTTCAGCTTCATCTCATCCTCAGGTTTCTTTCAGGTTTTAAGAGACTCAGAAACCCTGCTGGCTTTAGTGGGAATTAACCGAAAGAAAAAAGGTGCCATGAGGGTCAGCTCTGTGCCAGAACTGCCTGGGAGAACTTCTCTTTCTTGAGCACGGGCAGGAGCACATAAACACTGAAGGAAAGACCTTAAAGGGGATGGATGCGTATGGGATTATAGGAAATAGCATGGAAATAATGATTGGATGTGGAACTTGGTGCCATGGTTTAGTTGTGCGGTGGTGTTTGGTCAAAGGTTGGACTCCATGATCTTGGAAATCTTTCCAAAGCTAAATGATTCCATGATTCCATGGTTCTATAAGCAGCCCAGCCAAAGCACTGGCAGGTGATGTGAGGGTGGAGCGGGTGCAGGAGCCCAGCTGTGCCTTGGCACAAGAACTGTCAATTGAAGGTGATCTCTGCAGTTCTGCCAGTGCTGCAGCTCATTCCCCTGGCACAGAGCAGTTCTCATTAGCAAATTGTCAAATCAGAAGAGAGACTTCTCCTGTTTTCTTTGCAGGGTGGCCTCTAGGACCAAGTTCTTTGAGACTGCTTCCCGAAGAACAGGCAGGTAAGGCTGGCACGGGGAAGGTGGCATGTGGAGAGCAGCAGCCCTGCAGCACAGGGTGCTCCCTCTGAGGCAGAGCCAGCACGGACAGCCCCAGCCCCAGGCCTGCCTTGTCTTGTTCTCACGAACAGCAGATGGGGCTCAGCTAAAATGCTGAAACTATACAAAGAGCACAAAGTGTAAAATGTGAGTCCAGCTACAGACTTGATAAGTTAAATCTGAAAAGTGAGAAACATCTCTGTGGATCCCTGTTACCGTGTGTGTGGATCTGTGTGGTGTAGTGCCCGTTGTACTCCAGCTCTGTGGGAAGATCAGGGCACTAGTGAGGCGATGAGGGCTGGTTAGGTCCCAGCAGCTGCCGTGAGAGCATGGCTGGGCCAGCACAGGGGGTGTGCAGACAGGGAGCTAGGGGGTTATGGGGACACAGCACGGGCACCAAAGCCCTTGGCTCTGAGTGGCAGCTGGTGCCATTTATGATAACATTTGCCCAAATAAGCTCCAGCTTCCTGCTCTGAAAAGCCGCCAGCCTCTGCCCAAGGGAGAGCAGGTTTGTGTGTAAGTCTGAGAACTGCTGCTGCTGGGGCTGAGAGTAAAATCATTTGTTCTACTGCAGAACAGCCTCCCTGCCCATTACCCAGCCTTGAGCAGCTTGTGGAGCTGAGTTGGAGCTTGCTTCTTGCATTCATTATTTTCTCTGTTTTTATACTTCCTTTTATCCAGTTCTTCATCACCACAAGGCAGGATCCCAAGTGATGAGAGCTGAGGGTAAAGGTACGTGTTTATGACAACAAATCAAATAATAAACTGAAAGCAGACATGTAATACCAAGTTAGCATTTATGGGTTCATGGGAGTCCAGTGGTTCTGCCATTACTGGTGGATTTGCACTGCTGCACAGAGCACAGAGCACAGAGCTTGTTTTCTTCTTCCAGGCTTTGTAAGCACACCTCAGCCCAGCTGGACCCAGGAGACTTTCTGTGCTTGTGACCCAGGAATCGTAGCTGAGCCTTGCCAGCCCCAGTGCCCTGGAGAGCAGCTATCTTACTGGACGATGATTTCCAAGCCACAAGCAGCTCCAGAAATTAGGAGAGGGAGACCACGATGGAGAGCAGGTCCTGCCTGCACATCTGTGTTGAACTGCTCCCTGCCCTCCCACCTCTCCTCCGTGCAGGCTGTGACAGTGCTCATGTGTGCCTGCGCGGGTGACAGCAGCATGGGCAGGGCTGGGGGACACTGACCGCCTGCGGAAGGGACATCGGAGCCCCCGTTCACCTGCTCACTTTCGGAAAACACACCTTGAAAAGGGTGTTTGGACAGCACAGGGGCTGAGTCCATGTGTTTAGATGCAGCTGCAGGCCCCCCTTGCCCTGGGAAGCCCCTTCCTTTGTGCTCATGTCCCTCACTTGGTGAGCTGTGCTGTGGTGTCAGTGTGTGGGACAGCCATGCCTGGGAATGCTGTTCATGGTGACACAGGCTGGGCAGGGATGGGGGAACCACTGTGCTCAGCTCTGGGATGTCTCCTCATCTCCTCCTGGACGTCCCTGGCCTAGGACACCGTGCTGACAGACGTGGCTCGGCCAGGGGCTTGGCCTGAGCCACGGCCGCAGCCTTGCCTGGGGTCAGGTCTCAGGCAGCACCCTCGGGTCAGCAGCCTCCAAGGGTGCAGCTGGGGCAAGGGAGCAGCAGGTGCTCCTCCTCCTCCTCCTCTTCCTCTACTGCCTCCTTTTCTGTGTGAGCCACACTCACCAGATCCACTTCTCACAAGGCCCACCAACAAGTGTCCATCCTGGGTGATTGCGGTGGGCCAGCACAGAGGTGCTGAGGATCTGAAACTCGCTGTTTGTGCGTCATTTCTAAGACCTGCCCAGTTTCTTGTTTGCTTGTTTATTCATTCCCAGTACGAGATGCCTAGTCTGTCCCTCAGCCATGGCCCTGTGGATGATGTCCACTGGCCAGGGAGGTGTTCCTGGCCAGGACCTCTGTGCAGCCCTGTAGTAGTAGAGGTCTGTCTGTTGCTCCAGCTGCTGCCGGGGCCCAGCTCCAGGGCTGTGCACCGCAGCAAGCGGCTTCCCTGCTTCCTCCACCCACCCAAAGATGACTCCCCCATTTTGAATGGTTTTCTTTAGGTGCTGAGAGCATTTCCAAAACAGTGGCCAGACATTCCACAGCTGCTTCCCGGGTGCTCCATCCCTCGAGCGCGCTGTGTCCTGCCCGGCGCAGGTCCTTCCCACCTCCTGGCACTTTGCCTCTGTGCCATCTCGTGTCTCTTATTGCTGAATGTCACACACTGACACTCACGTGTGTCGTGTCCATGGTGCTCTCACTCCCTTGGCTTCAGCAGCACCCCAGCTGCTCCCTCCTTTGGACCTGGCACATGAAAGTGGCTTTAAAACCAAACCAGCCCTGTCCTGTGGCAGTTGAGGCTGTGCCACATGCACTGGTGGCACCTGGGGCCGTGCTGGGCCCCTCCTGCTGCAGCCCCTCATCAGCGGCTTAAGGACAACACACAGTGGTTCTGAACAGGGATCTCTGAACAGGTAGGATGGAGCTGAAGCTGGAGGGAGCCACTCTGACCAGCCTGGCAGTGGGGCCACCTGCCTGCAGCACATCAACCCCTGGCCCCGGTGGGGTGTTGGGCCTGCGGTTCCCACACAAAAGGCCAGCGTTTCCCAACTCTCTTTCCAGCTTTGGGCTGCTGTTTGGGGACCCCTCGAGCCTGTCAGTTTGGGAAGCTCCTTGGGTTCTGCTGATGTGCGTGGCTCTGGAGGCAACATTCTGCAGGAGCAGTGGCTTGTCACATCCTCTTCCTCCTTCTGCCCACTGCCCTGCACAGACCCCCAGGACAGAGCCAGGCTCCGTGGGTAGGGAGAATCCAAGGGTGATTGGGTTTCAGTCTGACAGCATGAGCAGTGGGGAGAAGCAGCTTCTTGCAGACGTATTTCATGGTGTCCTTTTAAAGTTCTTTGTCACTTGTATGTCTGTGCTGATTTTTCCTGCACCTGTGGGTGCAGCTGAACACTGGGGACCAGGAGCTGGAGTGGTGGGGGGTGCTGGTTGTGCTGGCAGGGGGCTGTGGGGTCCAATCCCTGCTGCCATGAGGTACAGTCCCTGCTGCTGTGAGCACTGTCCCTGCTGCCAGTGGCCCAGGAGTGACAGCTGGGAACGCGAGATTGCCCCATGCAGCATGGCAGCCCCCCACCATCAGCCCCGGAGCCATTGTGCCGTGTACAAGCTTAGGTTACTGCAAGTGTTTATAAAGTTTCCATGAAGTGAAGCAACCATCTCAGCGTGTTTTGTTCCTCTTCACCCCAGGCCCAAGCGCTGCTCCCACTGCTGCCCCCTCTGCAGGCACGTCCTGCTGTGGGGTCCCAGCTCTGTACCCCGGGGAGGCCACGTAGGGCTGTGTCCATGGGCCTGGGAGTGCCCTGGGCACTGCCAAAGCCCCTCTCTGGGTTTGCAGTCCCCAAAGCTGGTTTTCTGCACTTTCTGACTGGAGAAGCTGCCCTGCCAAGGCTGAATATTCCTGCACTGCCACAGTGCCTGGACAGCGTCCTGTGCCGTGGGTCACTGAGACTCTGGTTTTCCTGTGACCACCAATGGCTTCTTTCTATCTATCCAGCACTCTTCTCCCCTCCTCATGTCTGTTTTCCCCCACCTTTTGACATGTGCACCAGTGGTTGCTTTTTGAGGCCTCTTGCTTTTCTTTAACAGCGAGCCCTCTCCCAGGAGAGAACAGCTTTCTCTCTCTGAAATGGCAATCTTGCAGCCAACTTTGGAGCCTGGATTTCTGGAGAAGCTTGACAGAGGTGACCGCTCAGGATGTTCCTGGGGTCCCAGGGAGAGCCGAGCTGCCCCCACAGCCGTGAGGGTCCCCAGCTGGAGAAGGGGAGCATTCCCACCCATGCCCTGCTCAGGGCTGGTCGCTGTTTTCGGGATCCTCCTGCAATTATTTTGTGCGGGCCCGGTCCTCACCCGCGGGCTCTTCAGGTGGCACGGGTCGCGTTTGCCAGCTCGGAGAGGTCTGTGCTGTGCCCTGGCTCCGGGCCCAAGCAGCCGGAGCACTCCCGGGGCAGGCATGGACACAATGGACTGGAGCAGCAGCTGGAGGATTTTCTGCTTGTTTTTTCTGGTTCCTTGTTTCTCTCAATAGTTCCCTTGGTGAGGCTGTAACTTTTCCAGGGCTGGATACATTCAAAACAGCAGCGTTTGAGGAGCTAAACTGTTTTCTTTCCTCACTAGGCCTTGTATGAAGTGATCATGAACTGGAATGAGCACTGAGGCACTGCCCCAACAATCCTTGTCTCCCAACCCACAGGTGCCTGGCTTCCTTTCTTACAGAAAACATTTGGATTTAATATAAGCAAGAAAATTATCTTCCAGCACAAGTAAAACCTTTCAGGTTTTTATAGAGAGAAGATAACAAAACAAGCAGTTCCAAAGCTTGAGCCTCACTGAGTTCTTCCCAGACGAAGAATTTGAAGAGGCCAAAGACTCTGCAGCAGACACACTGTGTGATAAATTTAGAACTGAAATATACTTAGTGGAGCACTGACATCTGTAATTTATGTGCTACACAGAGACCCATGAAGGTGCTGGAATCCACCCACGTGGGACTCCTTGGAGGATCAGAGCTGTAGTTTTCAGCTCTGTAGTTCTCCCTGACCCATCCCACTGCACAATTACCCATCTGGATGCTCTGAGCTGGGAGCAGCTCTGTGCGCTGGGCGGGTTCCTGGCAGCCCTTAGCAGGTTTCTTGGCCCGTACACATGGCTGTAAATCAGGTCGGGCCACCAAAAAATCCTGTGATTGGCTTAGATAATCAGGACATGCTTTGAACCAGTAAAGGCCGTAATGTTTTTCATTTTCTGTGTTTTCAGAAGTTTAAGAAGTGCTTTAACAGCCTCTGCCAGTGTCTCTAAGAGCTCCCACAAGGCAGAAGTTCTGAAGATTCTTGAAATCTTGTATAAATGTGGCCATTCCCATGAAGCCTCAGAGAGGCAAGTGCTCAGGAGCTCCATCCTCCCTCACTCTGTGTCCTGCCCACCCTGGCTCCCTTCAGTGCCTTGGCCCCACAGGCTCTCCTGGTGGCCACCACACCATGCTACCACATCACACTACCACATCACGCTACCACACCGTGCTACTGCACCCATCCTGCTCCTATGGGATGGGACACGGGGCATGCCAGGCCCTGCTTGCCCTCCCCTTGGCACCGGCCCACTGCTGGCAGAGGAAGGCAGCACCAATTTAGGGTAAGGAGCAAACCCCAGCGTTGGCCAATGTCCCTTGTGTCAGGACACTCGAGTCGGCATGACCCTGCTGCGGTCTGTGGCTGCCACCAGCTCGTCCTGGGAGCGCGGGCACAGCCCTGACACCATGGAAGGCACACAGGGCTGGCTGCCAGCGCAGCAGGGTCACAGTGCTGGCACTGCCAGGCCCCCAGGGAGGGGAACCACTGCCAAAAGGGCTGTTTGACACAACTCGTCAGTATTTTAGGAAACAGAACTTCTTTCTATTTTAAAAATATCCCACTTTCTGCTATGAGGGAGAGAACAAATAAATTACCTTAAAGCATGGGACCATTTGGGGGTTTTCATGATGTTTCCATGTTTTCAGTTGTCTTCTTCTTCATGGTAAACTGGACTTTCTCCAGT
Organism: Lycocorax pyrrhopterus obiensis; assembly: GCA_014706295.1. Taxonomy (NCBI): domain Eukaryota; kingdom Metazoa; phylum Chordata; class Aves; order Passeriformes; family Paradisaeidae; genus Lycocorax; species Lycocorax pyrrhopterus. The sequence continues at coordinate 18,774,562 of JACSVZ010000005.1, forward strand.
GAGCTTGGTGTGTTGTTCTGCTGGGGAGCCAAGGCATCTCCAAGGACAGCTCTGGAGCCCACCAGCATGTGGCTCATCCCTAGTGCTGGCATGGTGGCTGTCACCATGCTGCCAGGCCCCACAGCTCTGGTGGTTAGGAATGGTCAGGGAGGTCTGTGGAATGGTCAAGCAGCTTCCCTGTGATCTGTAGGTCCTGGTGACCAGTGCGGGAGGGATGCAGGATGTAGGATGTGGGATGCAGGATGCAGGATGTGCAGCAAAGGTGGCTGGAGCATAACAGGGCAGAAGGAGTTGAGTGAGGTGGATTTTCCCTTCAGTCAGTTCCAACCCCGGCAGCCCCCAACCAGTAGCCTCAGTGTCTTCCCACAGACACTGTTCAAGCCACATGAGGTCGGGGCCATCAGAGACTGAGGCCAGTGTAAGCCCAGAATGTGTAGCCGCTGAGGGACCAAGTCCATCATCCCATGAGGTACTGGACCAGTGGCTCCTGAATATCCCTGGGTGGCCAAGTGGCCATTTGGCAGGTGACACTGGGGCTGACATGCTGTTACCCAATACACCACAACAGCCCTGAGGAGCTGAGGCCTGGCCAGTGTCCATTAAGGGTAAATTTTGAAATAACACATTAATTTTTCACTGTGACTCAGAACAAGGGATGGGATCAGATTCCTTGCGAATGACAAACCCAAGAGGTTTTGTTATCTTGGCACACTGTTCTTCAGCTCATGGGGCACGGTGTGCGGACTGCTGCTGTGCAATTACGCACCAGGCATTGCCAGCTATTTGTGGCCTGATGGGCTTTTTTTTTTCCAAGCTCTTTGCTTTGTCTCAGTGAATCAAATCTTGGCCCTGGGCAGCATTCACATCTGTGCCTTGAATTAACAAGTGGCTGATAAGCGTCTTCTTTATTATTTGGAGAGCACAGGTCAATTTTATAAAGACGTTCCAGAAGAATGGATTTACAACTGCTCATAAAGATACCGAAAACAATGACAAGAGGAGGAGGACACTGGCCTTTATTAGCTCCTTGCTTTGAGAAATACATTAATCAACTGAAGTTCAATTTAAAAGACCCAGAGGAATATATGAAAGGATTAGCCAATTGATATGTAATTGAATTACGGGTTCAGCTGTGATTAATAGTGAAATCTGACTGTGAAAGAAAGCCTACAATGACCCAAGGTACAGCCTCATCTACTGGCAAATGACCCACTGATTCCTGGCGCCTTTGCTCGCTGGCAGCCGTCACACCCACAGCAATTTCATGCACAAAATTGACACAAAAGCCAAACGTAGGCGGAGGGTAGAGCTCCAGCAAACCGGATTCTGCATTTATTGGACTCAGAACAACAGCAGATTTTCAGGTTACAAAAAGAGCTGAACACCAAGCGTGAGGGGCCGCCCCGTGGCACGGCTGAGGGCCCGCGTGGGCCCCAGGCACGGCTGAAAGAGCCAAAAATGAGAATTTTCATTTACCCCCAGTGCAGTGTCATTGGTTTCTTTACCTGGGTGCCAGGCAGGCTCCTCTCTTTGGTTACACAAATAAATGTCCTTCAGTCCTGCACAGGGACTTGTGAGTTGCAGTTGTCCCCAGGGCATCCCGCAGTGCACCCCGCTGGTCCCGGCAGCATCTGTCACCACAATCCAGCCCCCATGGTACCAGAACACTGTAGGGCTCTCTCTTCCTTATCCAATGCATTCAGTTCCAATTAAAAAAAACCAAAACAGCTGTGTCAGCAACCCAGCTAATTCCTTCTCTGGGAGGATTTACCCTCAGGTAATGCTGTAATTTGGGCAAAGCACTGTGATTCCAAACTGGGCCAGACCAGGCTGTGTGTGCTGCACCTGCATTATGCAGTTTGTGGGGGCTCCAGGGTCACAGCCCCACTGAAATGGGGCCAAGGCATCCCCAGCATCATGCTCAGCCCTTACTTTGGAGCCAGGTCCCAGGAAAGAATCAGCATTGTACCCCAAAGTGTCTCTGCCATTCCAAGGCTGCTGGCTCTTTTTCTTCTGGCAATCCTGTGCACTGGCTTCCCTCTTTCCCTCAGCTCTGGTGGAAGGAGCAATTGCAGACACTGGCCTTTGTTAGTCCCAGGAACGCAGCTGTGGGCTGGGAGGCCCCCCCAGGCAAAAAGGCACCAGCAATGAACTTTTTGGCTTATTACAAATAAAGTAAAATATATCAAATAGAGAACTCTTATTATTACAGAGACATGTTAACGAAGAGAAACAGCATAAAATTGCCACAGAACACCAAACATCCGGCACAGAGAGCAGCTTTTATCCACTTGCTAAGGGTTCATGTGGGTGCAGAGATTTACTCTGTGAGTCACAAGCACAGAGTCCCTCTGCTGCTGAAGGGAATGAGTGCAGGGAGCAGGCGCCAGTGGGCAGGGGAGGCTCTGACCCACCCACAGGGGCTAGGACACCCTGCCCAAGGCCATCTGCAGAGTCCACAGCCAGCCCTGGGCCTGGAAACAGGTAGAACACAGACACGTCTCTGTAATCCCAGGATTCTGGCCAAATGTGTGAGGACACTTTGTGCAAGTGAAGGAGGGCAGAAACAAGGGACACTTGTTCCCCAAATGCAAGCACTGTCCCTGTCTAACCTCAAGCAGCCACAGAAAAGCTGGAGAAGCTGATACCGACCCCAGCCTATGCCAGTGTATGCTCCGTGCATGCCATGAAAGGGGGGACCTTTGCAAACTGGGCAGCACCCAGCCAAAAAAAAAATTAAAAGTCTCCATTAAATTGGCACATTCTGACTCATCTCCTGCAGAGCATCCAGTACCTCAGTGTGCAACCAGAGTGCACTCTTAGAGCATGTCACTAAATAGATATCTTTAGCAATAGAATATGGGCCATGCCTTTATTTTATATAGAGACAGATATTTTTAGCATACATTATATTATTGAAACATCCTGGGCAAGAGCTCAGCAAGGGGAGGGACACCACGGGGACTGCGGGGCTGGCCTGTGATGGGAGGTGACTGCGGGGGCAGCAGCTCTCCGGCTGGCTGGGACGCAGGCGACACCTCGGGTATGCCTCAGCATTCCCTACAGACCATGGGGACAACCCCACGGCCCAGAGCAAGGAGTGGTACCATGGGGAGGGTCCTGCCCCACGTTCACCTCCCTCACCGAGCACCCAGTTCCCTAAGCCAAACACAAAGGGCCTCTTGGACATTGTGGCAATGGCATGCGGATGCTGCCGGTTCTCCAGACTCATCCACAGCCTCTCCAAGCACACAGCTGCTGCCCTGGTTCTTGCTCCTGCTGAGCTGAGCTCCCTGCTGAGGCAGGGGGTGATGGCAGGAGCCTGTCAGGCTCAGGTGGGCACAGGTGGGCAAAAGTGGGCACAGGTCTGTGATCCCTGCCCTGGGAATGCTGCATGCCATTGCACCATTTGATCTGGCTCACTGCTTCTGGCATGACACAGGGCTGAGGAAGAGTCCTTCCTGCCCTCACTAAAGGCAGCATCCTTTATCCCACACCCTCTGTTATGGAACAGTGGTCATCCATGCACAAATGCTGCTCCCAGGGAGATGCCAACGTGTGTGTCCCTTGTCCTCCATCTGCTGCCTTGGGCAGGAGCTGATGGGCTGAGCCATGAGCCAGACTGAGCCAGCTCAAAACCCCCCACACCTCTGAGATGAGCCAGAGCAGAACCAGGGAATCCACAGGGGAACATGGACATGGTTGGCTCCCAGCTGCGACCCCAGGGGGTCCCCACTCCAGGGCTCAGCCAGCCCAAGGAGAACCTCAGGGACAGCTTTTTTGGGACTGTGAACATGGTGAAATTGTCCTTGCTTTATTAAAGCAAAAGTAGACAAGAAAACACAGAAGAAAACAAAAAGCACAAAGATAAATTGCAGGAGGTGGACTTTGGTATTTCTTAAAGCCTCTTCTTCCCCAGTTCCTGCAGCAGCTCATGAAAATCCACGTGGAAACAGCATTAATTCCCCCAGCAAATACACACACAGATGCTGCGAGTCCTGGCTACCACATCTCCAGGTAATTATGTTGTAGGAACCCAACTTTTGAATGAACACGTTGCAGAAGTTCACTGTGATACTGAAGAGACAGAGAACACGAACTCAATGCCCCCAGCTGCCTCTCCGTCCTGGTCTGGGGGTGCTGTCCGTGAGCTCCTGCCCCGCTCAGCACTCGCTGTCCAGAGCAGCTTCACACCAGGTCACACGCACAGGGCAGGTGATACGTGGGCAGTATCCTTTCCCCACTCCCCCACTTCTCATTGGCATGGTGCTCCCACCAGCAAAGCAGGGTAGGTAAATCCCTGTTAGGTTTGGCCTCTTCCCGGTCTCCCAGCAGATGAACACCCAGCAGGAGACTGCCACACTCATTAACCAACAAAACCTTCACTGACATGAGCCTGTGCGAAGCACAAAGCTCTCCCAAATTGCTGCTCCGACTGCTTGGAGCCATCCTGAGCTGATAACAGGGATTGGGCATCACCACTCATCTGCTCACTGAGCTCTGCTGTGAAGAACCAGGGAAAATTCCAGAAGACAGGGATGCACCAGCTGGAATTTTTTACCGGTTCATTTGCAAATATCTGTAGCTCACACCAGCACTGAAAATGCCAGCAGCCCTCTGGCACGGGGGAACCTCTGAGAGCAGCATCCCACTGGCTGCCAGCCAGAAGGTTCACCTATGGATTCTGTTGCTGCCTACGTGAGCGGATTTAAGGAGGAGGAGCGGGATCAGAGCCATATCTAGCAGAGGAAGGAAAACCATTGCAAAGAAAGATCCTCCCCTTCAATAGGGGCTTTTCCCTACTCCTTCATATAATGACAATCACATCAAAAGGTTGGAAAGTATCAGGAAATTGTTCATTTTACTGCAAGTATGCAAAGGAGCAGCTGCACCACGACGGCATTGCCTGGAGAGCTGGGCAGAGGGTGGGCACAGGGCTCTGGGTGGGACCAGGGCTCCAGGTGGGCACAGGGCTCCAGGTGGGCTCACTGCCCTGGGTGGATGCAGAGTTTGCTGTTTGCCTGTGCTGGCACAAGGATCCCTTGTAGATGTCTGGGTTGGTAATGCCAGACCATGTCACAGCCCATGATAGGACGTGTGACCCTGGCATGAGCCTGTGTATGTGGCCACCGAGAGCCCTGACTGGGTCTGAGCAGGTGGTTTTGATGTACTCAGGATGTGCAGGAAGAGGGGAGCTAAAATACCACAGGGCACGTAGGCTTGGCTGCTGTGTGTGTGCTGGGGACAGGCCGAGTGTGTGGGGCGATGCACATGGGATGGTGTGTGTGGGGCGGTGTGTGGGTGGTGTGTGCAGGGGGTGTGTGTGGGGCGGTGTGTGTGTGGGGTGTGTGTGGGTGGTGTGTGTGAGGTGTGTGTGGGTGGTGTGTGTGTGTGCGGGGTGTGTGTGGGGTGTGTGTGTGTGGGGTGTGTGTGTGCGGGGTGTGTGGGTGGTGTGTGTGAGGTGTGTGTGGGTGGTGTGTGTGGGGTGTGTGTGTGGGTGGTGTGTGTGTGTGCGGGGTGTGTGTGGGGTGTGTGTGTGTGGGGTGTGTGTGGGTGGTGTGTGTGGGTGGTGTGTGTGCAGGGTGTGTGTGCGGGGTGTGTGTGTGTGGGTGGGGTGTGTGGGGTGGTGTGGTGGGTGGTGTGTGGGGGGGGTGTGTGTGTGGGGGGGGTGTGTGGGGTGTGTGGGTGGGGTGTGTGGGATGGTGTGTGGGTGGGGTGTGTGGTGTGGTGTGTACAGGACCACGTATGTGGGACAGTGAGTGCATGAGGGTGTCCCCCCAGGCTGCAATCAGCCACTGCCATCAGCAGGAGCTGTGTGTGCTGCTCCTGAGAGCAGGGGGGCTCTTGGAGCTTCCCTTCCAGCCCCCCGAAGTGCCATGGTGGCACCAGCCAGTTCCCACAGCCACCTCCCCATGGATGGGATTCACAGAGGAGTCCCATAGTCCCACAGGTCCTGCTGATCCTGGCCTTGGTCTTGGCTCCACAACACTCATCTGCTGGCATTGGAAAAAATAGCTGGGGACAAAATATTTGGGACAAATGAAGGGAAGGAGTATAGCTGGAATCCCGGGTCTGCAGAGCCACGGCGGGAGCAGAGCAGGTGCAGGACTGGGCAGGGGCTGCAGGTGCAGGGCAGGGGCTGCAGGTGCCCAGGGGAGCCAGGCAGGTGTGAGGTCCGAGGGTATCAGGCACTTTCAAAGGTGGGTTTGGCTTTATCAGGGAGCAGCAGCTGGTGAGGACAGGAATGTGACTGCTGAGCGCCTGGAGATCTGCAGGGCAGACTGAGACCCGGCTGGACAGGCCATAGGAAAAACGTCCCAGGTGGAAAACAGGAGCCAGCCGCCGCTGGGGGATTTCCAAGGTCGTCTTCCTTAGCAGGCCTTCCGCTGCAGCCTGTCTGCTCCATCGCTCATGTCTTGGCAGTGCAGGCAGGTCCCAGGGCCAAGGTGACCACGGCAGATCCCAGAGTGGCTGCAGGGCCTGTGAACTCCTCAGCCACAAATTCCCCTCATCCTCCAGCTCTGCTCTGCTTCTCTTCTGCAATGTTTGAACTCATCTGCTTCCCAGCACCATAATGCAAACAAAACTTCCGGAAGGAGGCTGGCAACATAACTCACACCCAAATGTGGAGCTGCAACATGCTTTGTGTTGTGTTCTTTTTATAAAAATCACCCCAAACCCACCAACTGCTGGCACTTCTCCTGTTGGCCCGTGGCCCTGGGTCACTGGACTCACAGCGACAAACAGAGGAGAACACTCAGACGTGGTGCCGCTGCCCCCGCCAGTCCCTGTCCAGCACCGTGAGCAGCTGGAGCCAGGCAGAGGCCAGCACTGAGGGTTCAGTTCAGAGGTACATCAGAAAAATAGAAATCTCAGGAATCCCAGCAGGTCTGTCACTGCCTGTCCCCTTGGCCACCACTGCAGAGGGATTCCCCAAGGCACTGCAGGACAGTAGTGCAGAAGTAACAGGCAGGAGATGGCTGGAATGGGGGTGGCAGCACAGGGATCCCTCCGAAAGATCACTGTGCATGGAAGTAGATAGGCTTGACTTTTCCAGACAGGATCTTGGGAACCTGCACAGAGATGATCTCGGCCATCATTTCCGGGTAGTCCACGCTCACCATGTGTGCCTTGATTAGGAGATCAAATGTAAACTGATGCAGGTCCTTGGCAATCTGGGGAAGGAAGGGAGCTGGTTAAAAAGTCCCTGAGCAGTGCTTTCTCTGGGAAGACACACAACAGAGGTCCCACCTTCCCTGGGAAAGGGAGCCTGGATGAGACTATCCAGCACTCTATCCAACTGCATCTGAACTCCTCCCATGATAGGAAGGTTGTTCCAGGGAATGATCATTCTCATTGTGAAAAGTTTTTCTTATATTTTTTCTTATGCATTTAGATGGACATGATGTGTATAGATGGACATTTCCCTGTCCTCTCTTACCGGATGCACAGAGTCCAGGACCTTGGTGAGCTGGTAAAACCTCCGGGAGCAGGAGGTGGGGTTCTTCCTCTTGCAGGCAATGATACGGTCAAGTTCCTTAATGTAATTCATGCGGAGCTCATCAAAGAGCTTCTGGTTCTTCAGGCCATCCACTGGAACTGGGTGGGATGGGAAGGAAATGGTGAGAGGAACCCAGAGAGTGACAACAACAGGAGAGGAGGAGGAAGGCTGAAGCAAGGGACATCCCCAGCCTCCTTCTGGGAAGTCAAAGTCCAGGCACAAGAAAAGAATCAGATGCCTCAAGGGCGATGCAGCAGCAGGTGCTGGAGCTCTGTAGAGGAAAGGGTGTGGGTACTTACTAATACTGAAGAAGAGGAGAGCCTTCATACAGAGGAACTCCTGGGGTGTGATCTGAAGCCACCCAAACTCCTGGGAGAGGTGCCGCATCCTGATGCACTGGCTGTACATCCTGGATTTGTGCATGCGGTACCTGGCAGGGTGAGACGGGTATGGATGGCACGGAGACCAAAGTGCACGTGTGTGACAGGGAGGGCACTCCCTGACCCAGCAAACCCGCCTGCCTGGCACACCCCGCTGCCAAGGGCCCGAGCTCTGTCCTGGGGATGCCACATGCAGGAGTGCAGCATTATCCAAAATGCCTGTGTGTGATCCTCTCCGGACACAGATGGCTACCAGGGACTTGCAGCGTTTGTCTGAAGAGCAACTGCAATGATTTCCCAAACATTTCTATCTGTGAGGGATACGAGGCCGAGCTGGAGCTCCCAGGAAGGTGGGGGTTTGCCTGCTGCTGTGCTTGGTTATTGGGTTCAGGCTCTTCCATTTGAGTGCCAGCAAACCCTCCCCAGCTCTAAGCTGACAGTACATCAAGGAGAGCCCACCAGGACCTTACAGTACATTTTGTCTCTGTCTCTGCTCACTCCAGGTGCCCAACAGAGCTGGAAACAGGAATGCAAACTCCATAGCAGAAAGGCAGGTCTGTATGGAGCAGCCCCTCACCCCACAGCAGCTTCTGCTGCTGCCGCCGTGCGCGTCAGCCCACGGCAAGGCTGAGGGAGTGGGCAGAAGGACCCAGAGAGGCATCACAGTACCCTCACTGCTCCTGGAGGTCACCATGGGCAGTGACAGTGGTGAGCAGGCTGGGCTGGGCAGGGCTGGGCTGGGCTGGGCTGGGCGGCTCAAAGTGACTGCTCTAAGTGTAGTTTGTCACCTGGGCTGACCCAAAGCCCAGTGTTAAACTATTGCTCTTTCGCACTTACTCATTGAAGACCAGGTCTGGAGCGAAGTAAAGCATCCTGGAATTGACATTGGTGAAGGATCTCCACCCCATAGCAAACACCATCAGGCCCATCCAAGAGTACTGGATTATTGACATCTGGTCATCCACATGCAGGTTGCGAAATCCTAATAAACAATGAGGGAGGGATGTTACGAATTACTGTTGGGTTCCTGCAGCTCCCAGGGCTGTTTCCATGCCGACTCCAGCTCTCCTGCAGCGCTCCTCTTAGGACAAGGTAGTCAGTCCACAGCCCAAGCTCAGCACGTCCACGAGCACACCAGTCATGACATGGAGCTCCCACCCTGACTGGGAATCAAGGATAGACAAGCACAAACCTGCTTGTGGGAAGAAAGGGGAAGAAAGGGGACTTTGGACACAGGGAGGAGAGAAAGTCCCATTGGGACTTCACCAAATTTAATTAAGTTAATTTAATTTAACTTCACCAAATTCTGGTTTCTGTCCCATACACACTGCATGGATCTAATGACTGTGGAAATGAGCATGGAAACCTCAGCGACATTGCAAGAGAAACAAAAATAGCACCTAAATTCAAATTAGCATCCCAGATGGTGGCTCAGAGTTAAACCCCAGGCATGTTTACACCACCTCCAACACTGCTTTCTTCAACATACTTGTACATAGGCAAATATAAGTGAGTTTCAAGACAATCATGCATTATTTCAATCAAATATTAAAGCTATTTAACAGCTCCAGTGTATAATTACAACCCATTGAGGCAAGGATCTCTGTGGCTTGGAGAGCTCTTCAAGGTAAACAAGCTGGAGAATGAATCTTGCCCAGATGCCACCCTGGCACAGTCTGCGCCAGCCCCAGGGGGCAGCAGGGCAGCAGCTGGCACCCCTGCACGCTGAGAGGTCAGGCATCAGGTGCAGTTCAGGAGAATAAAACCCTCTGATAAGGGGGTGGTTATGACAGAAAACATTTTCCAAAGCATTCTCCCTTTCCATCGGCACTGCTGCAGTGGTAGAGCCTCAGCCCCAGATGCCAGGTGGTTTTGGTGGTGTCTCTGATCTTGATGTCTGGTGTAGATAAGCCAAAGAGGAAGCAGGATTTGTCCCTGGTTTTACAAGCCAAGTGACTCAAGAATAGCAGAAACAGAATGTGCTACTCAGCATTTAAGGGTATTCAGACCAATATCCCACTGGGAGCACCAGTCCAGGGGGCTGCTAAACTCCTGGGAACGTCAGACACCTGACCACAGTTCATCACCAGGGTTTGACAGAGAATGGCAAAAATACTGTGCCTCAGTCTCCTTCTCTGCTGTATCACCCCACACATAAAAGGAGTGGGATCCCTCTTTTCTTTGGTGTTCCCTGAGGAGTGGGGCCAGAATAGAGAAGGCGGCAGGAATTGGCCCCATGCCCCACTCTCCGGGATGCTGGGAGGTGAGCTGGTCTGGCTGTGCCCAGACTGAGCTCAGCCCTCTGCAATCCCACTCATTCAGTTGCAGGATTACAACATGGAACAGGCAGCATGTCACCAACCAGTGACCCCTCGTAGACCCAGCTCAATAAACACATCAGTCACCAGGATGCTCCATTTACTGCACCTGCTGACCAGCATCTGAAAAATTCCTGGCCTGTATTACCTCTCTGAAGGCATTATAAATATATCCCACCGGCCTGTCACATGGGCAACCTGAGTGACTGCCAGCAAAGAGCCCTTTGGGATTTTGTATTGCTCTTCTGCCATGTTGCCATTTACCCTTTTCATCACTTCAGGTGGGTCCTGGGACAGGGCTAATCCTTGACTAGAAGGCAGTTCTGCAGGGCTGGCAGACATGGCCTGGAAGTGGAGGAAAACCTCCATGGAGAGAGGGGGAAAAAAGCAGGACCTTGAGCCCCGACCAGCAGCAGCCTTGCCACGGGGGGAAGTGCCCTGTGCCCACACTGTATCACTGGCCAGAGGCTATCTGAACCCAAGGCATAAGTTCCTAAACACTCCATCACCCCTCAGTTCCCTCTCCCATCGCCAGCCCATCTAGACACAAGGCCCACACTGCTACAGGCTGCTTCCCAGGCAGGAGACACACACAGTGCCCATGGAGACGGTCCCCCAGGAGCTGTGTGATGGGACACAGGCTACAGACCACCGCCTTCGCACCTGCCCCCAGCAGTGCAGATGGGGCTTTGGAAGCGGGAGGGGATTTGTTTGTTTTCCTTCTCACCTGGCAGCGCCTTTGCCCATTTGACCACGTAGACCAGCTGCCGCTCCCCAAGCTCATTCAGGCTGGTCAGCAGGTTGGAGAAGGAGTCAGGCTGGCTGTTGTCGTGGCCAGCACACACCACACCAGGCTCGATGGCCTCCAGAACGTTGAGGAAGATGGGCTGGCACTCATAGCCATCGATGCGTGTCATCACCAGCTTGGGAGCTTGCTCCTCTGTGGGGCTGGATGAGCTGGCTCCCTCCATGTCCTCCTGTGCCTTCAGGTTACCCAGCTTCTTCAGCTTGCGGGCTGTGAGAAGGACACAGTTTAATGTGATGCTTAAAAACATGCTAAAAAAAAAGTCAGGGCTTCTTGGCTCCATCATTTATAGTTACGAGGCAAGGAAAAGTGATGACCAAGCAGCAGCTCCTCCCTCAGTGGACACTGCACAAGGAGTGCCCTGGCATTGCAGTTCTCACCTGAGGATGAGAGGAGAACACACTGCATGACAAAATCCATTTGCTTGTTAATCTGACATGGAAAAGAACCAACTCCATTTACATCCTCAGCCACGACCGGTCTCTAACTCCCACTTAGAAACAGAGAGGAAGATCCAGGGAAGAGAGAGAAGAAGTTTTGACTTGACTCAAACAACTGCTTTTGATGCAATCAAAAAGAGGAGCAACACAAGAGATAAACTCAGTACACAGTCAGGTTCCAGGGAAAAAAAACATTGCACTTGGATGCCCAGGTGGGATTGTTCCATCCCAGACCAGGGTAGAAGCAGGATGCATCTGAGATAAAAGCCTTCTCCCTGCAATGCCTGCTGCCCCACAGCCAGGCTCTCCCAAACACTCTGCACATACTGCATTACAGAAAACACATTTCAGAAGCCAGCTGGTGGTTCCAGGGCTGTTTCCCTGGAGTCTCCCAGCCACCCCACCGAGGGGGAGCAGACCCGAGCAGGGTGGCCTCACTCTGCTGTGCAGCCTCATGAGCCCTGTCAGCAGTGTGGGCAGGCTGTGCGGGCACCGCAGCAGCCGGCAACTGTGCCTGTGCCAACACAAAAAAGTGTTTTCCCCACACACCTGGCTCTTAACCACAGCTGCTGGTCTGTCTGCAAGGCCCACCAGCACTCCAGAGGCATGAAGCCAGAGGTCTTGGAGAGTCCGTGTTCCCCTCATTGATACCAGCCTGACAGCACTCAGCACAGGTGGGCTGCTACTGCCACCCCTCACCGACTCCACACCGCCACTGATTAGAGAACAAAAGCCCATGGCTTCCTTCAAGCAGGGAATACAACATCAAACCAGTTGTCCTTGGGGTTTTGGCTCCTTCATTATATGATACTTATCTCGAATTTCCTTTCAGCTGTAATTAGAAAAATAAGCAGCAAACCATAAAAATATCAAGCCAAAGTGCAGCTCTGTAAATTAACTCCAAACGTTGATCTTTAAGCATTGTACTCTGGATGATCTGCTGTACAGGCAACAAAGACAGGCTTCTCCATAAAAAGGGAGGAGAAAGGATTAATAAAAGTAAAGGAGAGCTAGAGGAAAACAGTGCTGCAGCACAGTGTGATGGCCTTTGGCCATCAGCCACTCATTTGATACAGCCTCCTCTCCCTCGCCTCCAAAGTCACAGCACTGCCAAGGCCACCACTAACCCATATCCCCAAGTGCCAAATCCACATATCTGTTAAACCCCCCAGGGACGGTGACTCCACCACTGCCACAGCCCATGACAGAGTTTGGATTTAGAAATAACCAGTGCCCGAGGTCACGCATGTGAATGAAGCCAAATCCACATGTACAAAATGCACATATGGTTTGGTTTAAATGTTTGGGGTTTTTTCCTTACTACTTAATTATCTAGTATTAAAAGATCCTGACTGAAGTGAGAAGACAGCAAGTACCTACTGAGCTTGTTCTGAAACTGCAGCCACAAACGAGACTCCTCTGTGACAGTGGGTGATAACTGCGCTATGAGAGGGGGCTTGAGTTTGTGCATTCTAGGAGCAGCTGTCCCACAGGCCACTCAATACTGACGTTACCAGGTGGAGAAAACCTTCAGAGGTAAAGACTCGCTTCTACTCAGTCACCTGTGCCAAACCCCTTTGTGATGGTGGCTCCTACTCAGCAGGTAATATAAACAAAAATTTTAAAATTGGAATTAAAGACATCTGTAATGTTTTTAGTCTAGGACGAGCTAAGCTGGGCAGAAGTCTACATTGCACTTCTTCAAACCAAGGTGGGAGGAACCTTAGGACGTGTGACCAATATTGGGATGTTCCTGCTTGGCTGTCAGCAGGGACAAGGGGCCCAGGGAGCCTCGAGGTGCAGCTGCAGCACAGCACTGCCCCAGGCCCTACAAGCTGACCTGGGGGTCTCTGGGGAAGTACCGGAGGGATTTGGAAAAAAGCTTAAAGGACACAATTATATGGGGTCACAATAAAATATTCACCAGTGCAAGAGCCCCCGGGAGCACACTCAGAGCGACGGCCAAAGTGATGCACATTTTAAGCACCTCCCTTACAGGCACTTCTAAAGTCCTGAGGAAGGAGCACTCTGGGCTCCAGCACCAATTTTCATGAGTGCCAGGACTCAGGGAAGTTGTAGGGAACTGGGAGAAGCTGCTCTCACACTGGTTACAATGGAGAGATCCTGCAGCCCCTGGCAGCACACATCGAGCTCAGCTGCCAGCAGGACACTGAGGAGCTGAACAGGACTTGATTTATATCCTGTTGCCTTTGCAGTTTTTATGAACTTGAGCACGTGGCTTGTTAAAACCTGAACCTGTCAAGCTATCAATCTTGTCTGGTGCAATACTTTCAGTTGATAATGATAACATTACTGGTTGTAGCAGACACATTTAAGAGATCTGAATCAGTCAGGTCCATATGAATGAAAAGAACTTGAAGGATATAAGAGCAGACAGTATTGCTGAATGATTGCAAACCCCTTAGTGATACATCTCGAAGGCAACTGTAAGTGTTGAAACATCAGACAGGTTTGTTTCTTATGAGGGTGGCTCATGGCCCTTTGCTAGTGAATGTCTACATTTACCCCAAAACCAGATTTAACCATTCTTACTCAACCAGCCTGTATGGCAATGTATGGATGGGAAAACAGGGATGAACAGTAAGGACTGAATGGATGGACAGAGGTCTGCAGGCAAGGGCTGATAGGTGTTGTCAAACTGCACAAGCCATGAGGACACTAAAGACTTGACAACATGCCTTGGAGCAAGGAGGTAAGGAATGTCACCTGGGTGGCTGTGTAGGAGGCAAAAGGGCTATTGAGTCACAGGTGACAAACACCCACTGTGGAACAGAAAATCAATAAAAGTAGGCTTTTAATCACGCAAACAAATAAATAATTGTAATAAAGATCCAATTGCTGTAAGTCAGAGACAGACAAGATGAAAAATAAGGTACATCCAACACAACACTGGTCATAGCTACTGCAATGGCTCTGCAAAAAATGTGTCAGATTTCCCTTGGCTGGAATTGCTCACATCAATGCCCACTATGTCTGTGAGACATGAGCTCTGCTCTGCCCCCAGCAGCTGAACCTGAATTAAGACTAAACACAGCTATGCCTCAAGCCTGGGCTTTCACAAGCTTTTGGCTATTGTTACAGGAGATTTCTAGCCCTACCATCAACAAAATGAAAGGCATTACACGTGTTCGGAGTTTTTGCTCCAGCCAGGACCCACATGGTTGCAGCAGCCAGGCCAGAGGTGCCCTGATATCCTGCAGCTTGGGCGGCTGCCAGCTCTGGCTGTGGGCACGGGAGCTTGGAGTGCCCCACAGGAACAGCCCCTGGCACCTCACATGCTCCCTGGGCTCAGGGCTGCCAGGATCCCTGCAGCCATGTCCATACCAGGACATTTCCTGGGCTCAGGGCTGGCAGGATCCCTGCAGCCGTGTCCATACCAGGACATTTCCTGGGCTCAGAGCTGGCAGGATCCCTGCAGCACCTTCCCTGGCAGCAGGCACAGGTGCAGTGGGATGGTGGGCACAGGCCAGCACACCAGCAGGACCCAACACACTAAAACAGCATTATCACTGTTTTTTTGATCTTTTCTGGTTTTTTTTCTTTGCCCTCTCTACAGTGTCTTTTCCCTCTCTACAGAGAGAAGATCCTGGTTAGTGGATACCAGCTTGCAGGTCACCGTGATCTCAATCAATAATGAAGTGCTTCAACACATTGCCATCCTGTTCCAGAGCAGAGCCTGCAGAAGGCACTCAGTGTGTCACCTCCTTCACCACCACCTCCTCCTCCTCCTCCTCCTCCTCCTCCTCCTCCTCCTCCTCCTCCTCCTCCTCCTCCCCCACGAGAGCCGCAGAGCTGCTGGGATGTACCCCACCAGTGACTGTAATTAACCACCAGTTAAAAACAACTGGTTGGAGCTTGGGAGTGATTTCAAATGCCCTGCCTCCACTGTGGGAGAAGTTACTGTGGGCAACCACGAGCTTGCCTGTTTTTAACAATTGCCTTTATACCGACATCCAAACCAAATGTAAAACAGACCTGGCAGAACAGGTCAGGGTGACCCAAAGAGCTGAAGAAAAAAGAAGGGAGCGGGGTATCCGTATTAGCATTAATTTTGTCAGTGTGTCCTGCAGAAGAGGGTTACACTGATATATGTCTTCTCCTACTTAAGGAAACTTCACCAGAAAAAAGCACTTTAATATAAGCTAAAAAAGGAGGGTTAGGACTGCACTGCCTTTGAGGACCTTTAGGAAGAAATAAAACTAAATCCTCTGCTCCTTGGTGAGCCACAATTCAGAACCACTTCAGTAACAAGTCCTTCAAGACACTGTTGTTGCAGCCCAGCAGCTCTGGAGGCTCAGCCCATCCCAGCAAGGGGGTCATGATTTAACCCAAAATGCTGGCACCCCCAACCAGTCTGGGCTGCCCCTGTCGGGACTCCTCTCTGCAGCCCCAGAAGCTCCCTCAGTCCAGGGCTTCCCAGCAGGGGTAGGTCTGTCAGCCCCCTTTTCCAGGGTATTTTCCTCCTCACTGTAACATCACAGAATCCCAGGATAGTTTGCATTGGACGAGGCCCTTAAAGATCATCCAGTTCCACCCCCTGCCCTGGGCAGGGACACCTTCCACTATCCCAGGCTGCTCCAAGCCCCGTCCAATCTGGCCTTGGACACTTCCAGGGATGGGGCAGCCACAGCTTCTCTGGGCACCCTGTGCCAGGGCCTCACCACACAGGGAAGGATTTCATCAAATGAACTCAACAAGGAGACATGCAGTGATCAGCACTGTAGCTTATACACTTTGAGCACAAAACCTCATATTTTGGATATGGGCACTCCGTCAGTTTTGGAAGGGCTACAGATTTGGGAACAGAGACAAACTGGGACAAGGACTCTCACCAGGGACACAGGAGCAGCTTCCATGAAGCAAAGGAAAGCACTGAGGTTGTAACTTCACCAAGAAATTGTCCCTTTCTGCCTCAGAATAATCCCATCAAAAGAGGGGAGTGCTCTGCTCTGAGGCTCCAGGAGCCAGAACCAACTCACCCTGCTGTTTATAGTTTTTTTGGATTAACAAAGTTTGAAATCAGGGAAAAGTATGTTACCTGAAACACAAACAAAAGCTACTGAAATTCACAGTTTTGGTATAAGAACCCTGCAAATGTTTCCTGAGCATTTTATCACCCTCCATCAGCCTCATTTTCCAGCCACTTACTGACTCTTCATACACAAAGCGACATGCAGGGACCCGGGAGGGGACACCGGCCGTACCTCCGAGAGTCATCCCAGCCTCGTAGCACTTCCGCAGGCGGCAGGACGGACAGTTTTTCCTTCGGAACTTGTCAATGGTGCAGTCGTTCCGGCTGGCACAGAGGTACTTCTGTTTACCTAAAACACCAGAGAAACAGAACATGGGTGCTGGGTAACAATGGAGACATGGGCTGGGCTCTTTCGGTATCACCAAGGACAGTGGCAAGAGGAGAAGAGAGGGGAGAGGAGGAGAGGAGAGGGGAGGGGAGGATAACGGAGAAGGAGAAGGAGAAGGAGAAGGAGAAGGAGAAGGAGAAGGAGAAGGAGAAGGAGAAGATGACTGGAGAAGGCTGTACCAGTGCTGGTTTTCCAGTGCACTCCCCAGGAGAAAACTTATGTTGGAAATAGGCATTTCTCAGGAAAACAGCACAGTCCTGCCTCTGGTGCTGCAGGGGTGATGCATGGCCAGACAAACACGTGTTGCATGAGCACTGGCTCCCCAAAACACAGCTGGGTCACTGCTGTTCCACCACACTCCAGCACTCCTGCCCTTCGCCCACACATGGCACAGGCTTTTAGACCAAAATATCCAGGGAGAAAAGTCCTTGGAGACTGGAAACCCAGGCACTCTGCACCTTGCAGCACAGCACAGGCAGACAATAAACCGCAATTAAAAAGTACTGAAATGTGGAGAGTTTGGTTCGCATTTTTTAAAGGTCATTCATCTATTGCATAGATTTTGGTGGATTTCGCCCAGACCACCAAACTCCACAGTTTGATCCTTCTGCCACAATACTCACCCACCCTTTATAACCATGACTCTGTACAGACCTTTTTGGGACTGAATTATTTTTTGTGCAACCCATTAATACCAGTCGGGTCTGTTGTCTCCAGGTTACAGATACTGGGGTTGGGAGCTGCTGCTCCACAGGTGGGTCTGATGCCACCCTGTCCCCTGGGCTGTACCTGCAGTCAGCCAGGAGGGAACTGGGACCAGCGACTCCCTGTACGGGGGACCTTGTGCAGCCATGGGTTTTGGGGATGTGCAGAAAATTCAGAAGTTATTTATGGTCAGAGTAACCCATAGCTCAGACTCGCCCTCCACTCACTCAGAGAGCAGCCCGTGCAGCTCCAGGCCACAGCTCTTTTTTTCACTTCCCCATTTTCTAGACAAGCCAAGAATGAAATTTTCTTCCTGAATCATCACTTTTCCTGTCAAGTCCGAACACATTTACTGGATCAGGATTTATCTGATGTTCTTCAGGCTGTTCCAAAACAAACTGGGCTCAGCACACAAGAGAGGTGCCGCTTGTAGACCCATGGGCAGCCCATGTGGGAAACCAGCCCATGGCCTTTATTTATCATCCTAGAAGGGCTTTCTGCATTCCGATAGGAATAGCCCTTTGGAGTCATCAGAAATCTATGAACAGCATGAGGCTGAATCCAACCCTTTAATGTACCAGTTCTGACATGAGATGCACCAATTTTGGTGCATGGATTTAGCAACACCCACACCTCCACCACCGCTGCCCTCCCTGCCACTGCCTGGTGCTTTCCTGGTGCCCTCCCGGGTGCCCCCCTTGTGCCCAACTGCAGCTTTGACAGGACCAGCCACCACTGTCACTCCCACAGAACCCCTGGCAGGGCTCAGCACCCAGCCCACTCCTCTCACAGTGCCCAGGCACTGCACAAACACCCCATATTTGACCTTCTCAGAACTGTCTGCTTCAAAGTGGATCATCACCCACCCCTGTGCCTCAGCCATCACCTGCATTACCCACCACACCTCACACCTGTTGAATCATTTTAACACTGTCCTCAGAATAGCTCTTGTCACCCCCTCCCTGGCTCATTTCCCGTGAGAAGGATACTCAGGCAAGATTTGATGACACCTAAAACCCTAAAGATCCTAAAGAGAGCACAAGCACCATCCTCCCTTTCAGCAGTTCATTGAGGAGGAGGATGAGTAATAAACAACTTCAGCTGAAATTGGGTTACTTGGAGTTATTTTTGTGCCAGAGGCACTGAGCGCTGAGGCCACACTCCCTCCACTCCACCTTCTTAGGTACCCAAAAATGGGTGCCCTACTTTCTGGGGAATGGAGAGCTGGAAGGAGATTTGGTTGCCTGAGGCCCTCCATGTTCCAGGATCAGGCATGGCTCCTCCAAATTCCCCTGTGTCAGGAGCAGCACCCAGCAGCCCCAGTCCCCTCCTCATCCCTGGGATCTGGACAGATGTGGGCTCATTTCTCCCTCTGCTCTGTCTCCGCTAGGCACCCACGGGAGGGGAGCACGGGGACAGATGAGGTTTGGTAGGGGGTCCAAGCCTTGCTCAATGAGGCCACTGTGCTGTTTCCCATCTGCTCCTCAGCAGCATCTCCCAGCTCCAGAACCACTGAGAAGGGGCATGGAGAGGGAGCCTCTCCCACGAGCCAGGAGCAGGCGGAGTGCCCCAGAGGACAAACAGGGCATGTTGGAGGAGGCTGCAGGATGGCCGTGCCACCCCAGAGCAGCAGCTGTCCCCACGGTCATGGTACAGTGACATTGCTGAGGTGGCCAGGGCAGCTTCATGGTTCATGGACAGGCTCTTTGGGGCAGGAATCTGTTCTCTGTTGCCAGGGCCTGCACAAGTGAGCCCTGTTTGCTTTATGCTGTTCAGTAACACAAAGAGAACCAAACAGCCACAGCTGGTCATGGTGCTGCTGCTGCTCAGCATGAGAATGAGCCGAGCTCACCTCGCCCTAATTCCTGGGGATGCAGAGATTTTCCTTTAACTACCAGAGAAAGAACCACCAGCTCTAAAAGGCGGGAGAACAGGGAAGAGTGGCTGGAACATGGATGAGTTCTTTCCGTCTGAAGTAACTTCTCACACACAGAGACCTGTTTCTAATGTCAGGGTAATTCATTTTCTTCATTTCAGAGCAAGGTGAGATATTTGCAATCAGCTGTTCTTTATTTAAAGATAAATGCACTGGTTTTCCTTCTCTGGAGTTTAACACTGAAACTACTATTTTGTTCTCCTTTCCCCCCCCCAAGAGACTCTTGCTTTGCAAACCTGTACACACAGGTCCAAACCTTACACCCACTCTCTGGTGTTCCCCAGCAGTCCTGCTCTTTGCAAGGCCCACCACCCAGCCTGTCCTTCTCCCAGGGTGTTGGCAAGGCGCCAACCCATAGACCACTACCCAGCTGAGGACACTGCAGATGTCACCCAGAGAAGCCCCGCTCCTCCCCTGCCGCCCAGGTCCTGTTTGACATGTGCACAGGTGAGGGAGGAACTCACACCCAGCACCCTCTGCTTTCCCTGACCAGCACAGGCACCCCAAGAGAGCACCTGTGCAGCAGCCCCCACCATGAACACACTGCAGTGCCAGTGCCCCCTCTGCCAGGAACATCCCCACCACCTTGGGCCCCTCCTGGGCCACCTCACACCAGGCAGAAAGATGCTTCCGCCACCTCCGAGCCCTCCCACTCATCTCCTGGGACCACAGCACACACTGGGAGCCAAGGGGAAGAACTGCTCTCAAGTTCTTCTTGATTAAAAACAACAATTTATGGAGGTGAGTTGCTCAATCCAGAGGAATCATCTAACAGCCTGTTGCCACATGAGCTGTTGTGCCCAGACTAACTTTCTCCTCCAGACAGCAAAGTATTCTGTGCAAACATCTGGAGCAAGACATACGACTGTAAATGTGAAAAACCAGTAAATGCCTTTTGGAAGAGAGAGATCCTTGTATTTCAGGGCATAAACTGAATTTTAACAGCTGGGGGATAAGGCCAAGCTTTCTGTGAAAGCGACTCCCCCGGGTCTTATGTAACCATGGAGGCTCCAGCACTCTCCTGGGAAACCTCTGGGCCTTGGGGCTGTCACCAGCAGGGCCATGCCCAGAGCTGAGCCTGTGGGTTTAGCGCTGGCACCCTTCCCATGTGATGCTCCTATTAATAACTCAAGAGGGCTCAGCCACAAGGCTCCCGGGAGCCAGCACTGAGCCACTGCTCATGAACGCCCTTTGCAAAGTCATTTTCTGAATAGTCCTCTGTATTGACCAGATGGCTACAGTGAGCATAGGGAAAGCACCCAGAGTTATATCTATGCTCTGGTCGTCCCACCTTTTGCTCTCCCCATGGCTTTTTAAGGCAAGTAACACCCAAACAGTCATGAGAAACCCACCACTGGAGCATCGTGGTGCTGGAGCACCACTGAATCCTCTGCAGACTCAATTTCTGTGCGTGTCAGATCAGCCTGGGAAGGAGGAGAACGAATTTGATAACATAGCAAGGATCTTTGCAAATGTTCACTTTACCTTGGTGTCATCTTGAAATCTGGCAAGAAACTGTTGAGTTGGCCCAGAGACACCACTCTGGTCTAAGGCTAATCCTCAGCAGGTCAGAACATAGAACACTAATCCATATGGAGAATGATGGAGGCAATCAGAGCAGCCTGCACAGCAGCCTGGCTGAGTGCCTGCTAGGAAAATTGCCAAATACTGTGTTATTTTTTTCATTTAGCTCTCTGCTATTTAAAGGCAGCCCCATTAGGAACACAGCCCAAAGCATCCCAGTCCTACGCTGCCAGGAATGCTGCACAGAGGCAGCTCTGGGCTGGCCAAGGTGGCCACCAGATCTGAGCAACCTCAGAGGGACAAGGAAGGTCTGCTTCTCTCCAGGGATATATGCAGAGACACGATGATCCCCCTCTTGGACAGAATGGGACAGCAGGAACCCCTGGGCTGCTAATTGAGACAGGAACTGCCTTGTTTGAAGCATTCTTCTTTTTCTGGGACAAGGGTGGCATCACAGGGACTGAACTCTCATGTCTTCAACCCACCCCAGCCATCCTAACCACGCCAAGAGGTGTCCTGCCTACTCGTGTAGGGAAAAACAACACCTGTGCTGAGCAGGATGAGCTTTTTGCTCACCAAATGAGAAGGAACCCTCCTTTGTGGGCAGCGAAGGAGCAGCAGCCCTGCTCACAGGGCAGCCACCCAGCCCTCTGGACTCTCCCTGCTGGGACCCTGGGGCAGGTGACTGCAAGGGAGAACCTAACGCTGGGCTTGGTCATAAAACAGGGGTGGTGACCCTGCAGGCGAGGCGATCCACACTGGCGTGGGGAATCTGCAGAGTGTGCTTCAGTGCTGGCCTGGACACAGCCTGGACATCTTGAGAGAGTCTGTGAATCATGAGAGCTGGCAAAATGAGATCAGGACAACATTCCTGTCTTTTCTATTAACTCTTCCAGCATCCTTCTGGAAAAAGCAGTTGAACCTGAGCTTGTGAAACCCCTCAAATCTGTCAAATATTTCATCAAAGCAGGGGTGACCTGTTCCTGCACATAAACCCGCCAGTGTGTCCAAAGGGAAGAAGAATCAGTGTCACAACTTTTTTTTCAATCTTTCTCACCCCTTAGAAGCCAGTGCATGTCTATAAAACCTGCTTAAATATCCCTGAATACCTGCCAGATAAGTTCACTATTATCTCAGAACAATATAATAAAAAGGAAATTATGTACCCAGCTATTTCCCTCCCCTCCACAGTGCTGTTTGTGCTGCTCCAGTCCCAGCCCTCTGCTGCTCCCTCCACCGAAGGCTGTGGCTTGACACCAGCACCAGGAAGGTAACATGTTTCTTTTCTCATGGGGAATCATTTTGATCTACTGTTACACAGTCTCCAAGGCTGACCTAAGGTTTTCTGAGAGGCATTTTATGGACCTTAAAACATGAGAACACGCTGAAATATCAGCCTTCAGTAATGCTCCTCAGCTTTAAGAAGGAAGAGATCTGTCTGGAAACTCACCAAAAATTAGAACAGAAATCATCACCCTGCCATCCCTGCATTCAGTACCTATAAAGGAGCACGATTTATTTTCACTTCCCCATAATAAAGACTTATCCATGGACCTCAGGGTAACATAAGATGAAACTTCACATTTTGGCAGCCCCCCCTGCCCCTCCCTGAATACACATACGGCTCCTCAGGAAAGGCAAAGGGCTGCCACCCGATCCCAACATGACCGAACATTCCCAACCCTCTGCCACACTGTGAGGCTGAAGAACCAAGAAGAGACATAAAAACTGTTTAAATGATACAACATGATCAGGAGAGGGAACAACTCCAGGGCACGTGCCTCAGAGCAGCACGAGCAGCCCAGGCTGCCCCTCTGCCCGTGGGCACCTCCAGTGCCTGTCACTCACAGCACAGAGCCCACCCCGGTGCCAGGGGAGCACGGCTCCCACACCCACCCACAGACACAGGCGTTCCAGCGGCAGTTTATCTGACTGAGAGCCAAGACTCCACTTACTATAAATCAACAATAACTTGCTGACTTAAACAAGCATCTGTTATTTACTCTGGCTGCACAAACCAACCCACTTGGCTTGACACAGAGCTGGTGTGCAGCAGAGACAGATCTGCAAATGATTTAATTGGGAGAAACACACAAAATTTATTAACTGTTATTGACTGCCCTTTTTGGCAACAGGACACTGATGTCCCCTGTGGCATAGCCTGTATCCTTCCCTGAACCAGCTTGCCAGCTGGCTTCTGGCACAGAGGAACGAGGGAAACATCACTCCAAAAAGAGGCTGGATAATGATAATTGATCTAGAAGCAGCATTCTGACAATTGCAGGTGAGCACCCCTAGCCTGGAACCTCTGCTCATAGAAGGGAGAGGTTGGGCACAGGGTAAGGTCATGGTGAGACAGAAGCTCCATCCCCATCTCTGCTGCCAGCCCTCTCCCAGGGACACCATGGCCACTGCCACCAGCTGCCAACGGCGTGCCCATGCACCACATAAATTGTGTGAGCGCTGAGCAAAAGCAATGGCTTGTGCTGGTTCATCTTTCCTGACAACAAGCCTGATGAGTGACTACAGGCCCGTTACATTGCCAGACAGTTCATCTTCCGGACAGCGAGAGTGAGAGACTCTCACTGCTGCCCAAGACTCTGAACTGCAGGTAAAAACCACACACTGCTGAGGCACAGCCTAAGGAAACAGCTGGGCTAGGTGCTTCTGCATGTTCATTCCCAAGGAAAGATGGTACAAAGGGAACATTTGGGCTCACACTTATCCCTGGAGAGCCTGACACTACAGAGCTGGACATGAAGAAGTTGCTTTCTCAAGGGCTGGGGAGAAAGATCATGGACTCCAAGCTCAGAGCATGGCTCCTGATGGACAGATAGCTGTGCTGTTTTGTGGTTAGTCACAGAAGTGACCCTCTGGAAGGGGTGCAAGAGAGGAAAAGCCTCCTCTGAACTGGGAGTTGTGCATCTGAGATCACAGGTGGGCTGTTCGGAGCTTAAAGCACTCTGGAGAGTCAAGAAGAGAAGCAGAAACTGACTGCTCCAGGGTCTCACAAGGTCACTAAGATAATCATGGAATCAGAGAAAGGTTTGGGTTGGAAGGGACCTTAAAGACTATCTTGTTCCACACCCCTGACATGGCAGGGACACCTTCCAAGAGACAAGGTTGCTCAATGCCACTGAAAAGAATTGTATTTTGGCAAACTGGTTTGGCTACTTTTTGAGGGCAATCTGTAAAGTGAAATGACAAATGCAGGACAGAGAAATCAATTTATCCTTGATTTTTCTCCTTTCCTGGTTTAAGACATCTTAGAACACCACCACAGAGGGGCAGTGACCTTCCCTCCTCTCCGTCCCCATTACCTTCAGCTGCCCGTTTGAAGAAAACTTTGCAGCTCCCACATGTGAGGGCTCCGTAATGGCATCCAGATGCTTCATCTCCACAGATCAGGCAGGTCTTCTGAGGTGGGAAGTAATAGTCAATGGGCAGGATGTGGTCACGGCCAGTCTCCAACCTGCAGCATAAAACAGAGAGAACAAGGGAACGGTCAGCAAACGTGGTCGGGACAAGCTGTGGGGAGCACAGTCATGGCAAACCCAGAACTGCAGGGATGGATCAGCCAAGCACTGAGCAGCAAGCAGGTGAGCATCAGCTGAGCCAAACCTGGCCCTGACCATGCCGAGACCGTGCTGGGTGCCCCTCCTGACACTGCCCACTGCGTGCAGTGCGTGACAAAGTGTGTACAGGCACAGTGACAGCACAGCCTAGGGAGAGAAGGTGACTGAGACTGGCTGTTGCTGTGCTCATGGAATTTTGGCTTCAACAATGAAGCTTGTGCACCCAAAAAGGCAGAGTGCGGTGCTACCAACCACCTGATGCCACATTAACCACCATGCCAAGACATCCCGAGAGCCTGACTCCCCTTCTCCAACCATGTACCCCTCACTCTTCCACACACCCGGATTCTCCCCTCTCAGCTGATACCGTCCCCTCCCCAACCTGATCTATTTGATCAGATCCATGGAGAAATCATTTTTCCAGAGGGCATGGCAGAAGGACAGGGGCTTATCCAAATCAGGAGCCAACATGTCTAGGCAGTTTGGGGAGCAACAGCATGTTGAGTTAATTAATAGAACTCACTTTTATGCAACCACTGGATGAGGCAATTAGCTTTTAACAATCTGCAGGTCACCGCAACTTTTGGGTAAAAATTAGATCCCCTTTCATTTCTGGCATTGTTTGTTGCTTGCAGGTGAGCTCTGAGAAATCAGGTTACATCAATAGCGAGTGTAACAAAGATGGGACTTCTCTGAAAAAACCTTTATACCCAGAAAAGCCCCACTGTCCTTGCCTGTCCCTCATCTGGGAGCTGTGCAGATCCCCACCTCAGTTTACGGTCGGTAACTGGAGCAGCAATTTCATTCTCAGTTCTTATGGCAGAAACCTTTTGAGTGATTTCTCATCTCTTTAGCAGGAGCAATCAGT
This sequence comes from Lycocorax pyrrhopterus obiensis, assembly GCA_014706295.1. Lineage (NCBI taxonomy): Eukaryota > Metazoa > Chordata > Aves > Passeriformes > Paradisaeidae > Lycocorax > Lycocorax pyrrhopterus. The sequence continues at coordinate 18,799,995 of JACSVZ010000005.1, forward strand.
GACTCATCTTAGATGCAGCTCAGCCACCCTTCCCCAACCATCTCCATGTCCAAGGCTTTTCTCGAATTACTGATTAAATGGAGGAGACCCAGTTGGCTGCACCATGCCTGCCACAGTCAAGTCCTGATGCAACCAACATGTTCCTTTCTTGGCTTACATGGCATCCTGCTTGTCCTCCTGCTGTGATCCCACTGCCCCATCTCAAGGCACTCCCACATCCCCCCCTGCCATGTGCCACAGAGCCCTGGGTGTGAGGGGCTACTAGAGAGCAGACCCTGCTGAGGAATACCAGCAGCACATAGAAAAGCTTGGCTAAAAATGTCTTATTTATCCAGCATGTTTTAGATTCACACAGAACAGGCCTTTCTGCTAATGACCCAACATCTCTTTTCTCCTCTCTGTGCTATCAGAAAAGCGACAGCGCTCATTTCCCTGTTTCCATAAGGCTTCCACTCTGTCTCCCCCACGCTCAGCACTGTGTGTGCGACGAGCAGCAGGGCCTCTCATAGCAGGTGTTGTGACAACAGACACAGGACCCCCAGAGGACCCTGGGCTGTTTTTGAGGATTAATTATCTAAAACTGCAAAGCAGGTTTGCAATTGAGTGGCTTCTGAAACAGCTTTTAAAGAGCTGTTCCTGTATGGGAAGAGCTGTTCAAGTACAGAAACACCTTCCAGCAGGTGTGTATTGAGAGTACCCCATACACGTGCCCCTGCCAGGGACGGGGCTGGCAGGGCTCCCCGCATGCCCCTCCATGCTCAGCCACCCTTGGCCCCACTGCCACTGACGGATGGAGACTGGAGGACACTGGCTGACACGGAAGGTGATTCCTGGCCGTGGGACAGGCTCCTCCTGGGGTAAGGCTTGGTGAGGTATGCATCGCCCCAGCACCCAGAGGGCCAGGAGATGGTGTTAAGGCAGGTGGGGAGCGGCTCGACCGCAGGCCCTGCAGCACCGATGTGTTTCCCTGCCAGCAGCCACTGCCCAGAGCTGAAGCATCTGCCCAGGAATGCCCTTGACTTTCAAACAATGCCAATTTGTCTTATCTTTTTTATTTTTAGAGAGAGAATTGCAAGAAAAACATAATGTAAAATTTTCTAGCAACTCAGAGTGAGCTATGCTAATGGTTCCCTTAACGATCCATATTCCCGTTTCCAAGGGACATTTACAGGGTGTTCTCAAAACGTGCAGGTAATACATAACACTGGCCAATGAGCCAAAGAGGTGCCTGGAGAAGCTGCAGGGCCGCGGGGCGGGCAGCGCTCGGGGCAGAGCCCCAGGTGCCACCTGCCCCAGGGTGCCAGTGTGCAGCAGTGCCACAGCCCCTCGCCCCTGTTCAGGGCACAGGAGGGACACACACAGGAGGGACATGAGGGGTGGCTCAACGGCCAGCTCAGCACCGGCAGCCCTGAAGCTTCCCTCTGGGTGTAAGTTTGTCCTCCGTGGGGCTGTGCTGGCCCACAGAGCCGCAGGAGTGCTCAGGTCAGACCAAAACAAGCCCCACGCGCGCTGTGGGGGTTCGCAGCTGGTACAATCTGTGGCAAGTGTCAGCCCCGCTGCAGAGCCCGAAGCAGGGCGATAGCGCGCCGTGGCAGACACAACTGGGACGCGGTGACGGTGCCGGCGATGCCAGACCCGGCGCGCCCCGAAGGCCAAGGTCGCGGCTGTCACAAAGGAGCTTGGTGGCTTTCGGGGGCAGGGAAAAACAACCGCAGTATCTCCCCTACAGCTCTAGGATGAGTTTCACTCTCATTTCAGAAGGGTTCTGTAAGGAAATGGAGAGTTTACTGAGCTCCCGTCACATGCAAATATTTCTGGGGAGTAGAAACTATCATTTTGCAATGCAAGCAGTTGTTTATTACAAGTTAAATTTCACCAAACAACCACATTCTACAATACCCCCAGAAAGCCAAGAACACGCACTGGTAAGAGAGGAGCCAACCACTCCTCCCAATCCACAAAGGAGGTTTCCATCTCAGCAACAGCCAGCACAGGCTGCCCAAAAGGAGACAGGGAACAACTGCCCCCTCGCCCACGACTTCCCACCCCTAAGCCAGACCAGGACAAAGTGATGGCAGCTGCCACACACCCCCAGCTCATCCCACACGGGAATCCCAGAGCAGATCACCCTGGCCCCATATTCCCTGAGGAAAGGGGGTTTGCACCTTCACCATGCTGTGTCCAAAACCTGCACATCTGTGATGCTCAGGAGGGTGCTGAGCCCAGAACTGAGCCAGCACTCACACATGAACTCAGGTGACACAGAACTCTATCCAGTCATTTAAAGTACTGTCATTTTGGACACACTCTGATGTTATCAGGAGGAATCTCTGCTTTTAAAACAGCATCACTTGTGCATGACATTCTCTAATGCAATATTAAATTTAATTGGCTTCCCCTCAGTGCAGCTGTGGGGCTCCTGCCTGCATGAAGTTCTGTGACTCCTACCAAGGGGCCAGACCCATGCTCAGCAAAGAGCATGACTGCTCACTTCAGGCACATCCTTGTGTCCCCTTGCACTGTCATTTGGCTGCCAGTGGCTCCAGCCAGAGCTGAGCCAAGCCTGCGCTCACAGCCACCACATCACGCTCATCCAAGTAACAAGGCCTGCACGTAAACTTTAAAGCATCCATCTGTTAAAATGCTTTGAGCCATTTAATCTATAAACATGCAGCCTTGTACACTGAATTCATGTCCTTTCTTCTAAATAGCCTTGAGGATGTTTCCAATCTGCCCGTGCCTTGTTTTCGTGTGTGATGGCAGCAGAGGCACGATAGCGTCTGAGAGCAGAGCAGGGTGCAGCATGAGGCCCAGGCCTGGTAAGCACACATAGGAACTGGATCATCACTGGATTTAAATAAATATTAGCAGATGACAATGAGTTTTCCAAGCATCCCAGCAGTGCAGGCTGGCAGGAGGAGCACGCCTCAGAGAAAGTGAAGGTCCTCCCACCAGCAACTCCCATGAGCAGGCTCAGCTCTCCAGCCCTGGCACTGCCTCCTGGTCCTGGGGGCACAAATAGCTTCCACAGGCACAGCTGCACAAATCCCTTCTCAAATCTCCAAATGAAACTCTGTTGTTTTGTTTTCAAACACTCTGTTTGCTTATTTTGACAGCTTATTTTTCACACAGCAGGTCTCCACTGCAGCTGAAGCCCTCTCAACCCCAGCACCTGGCTCTTTTCTTTCCTGTGCTCCTCTGTGGTGCATGAAGGCTGCTCCAGGCCTGGAGCTGCATGGACCCAGCCACTGTTTGTCGCTGCACTCAGGAGACAGCCCCAACCTGCCACCTGACCGGCCGAGGCACTGCACACCCGTAAATGGGACGGGCAGCACAGCCACGGCATAACCAAGACTCCTGGGGAGTCCCCCCATTTAATGGCCATCCGGGGCTCTCACTTTCCAGTCATCCATAAGGAACAAGCAGAAAAAAAGGTGAAAGGTGGCAGGTTTGCTACACCTGGAATAAAAAGCCTGGGCAAAGCCACCCTGCAGCCTCTGCACCTCACTGGTGGCCACAGCAGAGGCTGCTGCCTGCATTTGGTACAGCTGACACCAAAACTTCTGCCTCAAAGCCTGATGTCCAGCCAGGGGCTCAGGGAGCAGCTTAAATAAATCAGCTCAGAGAAGATGGAACACTTGATTCCTCCAGCCAGGGGCTCAGGGAGCAGCTTAAATAAATCAGCTCAGAGAAGATGGAACACTTGATTCCCCCAGCCAGAGCAGGTACCTACCAAAAGAAACAGCACAAGCACATCGCAAGGTCACTTCAGATGGGAACTCACCTGATTACGAAGCACAAAGGGGACAAAAAGCAAACGAGGAGCAGCAAGGCTGCAGGCAGGCTGCAGCCTTGAGGAGCACCCCCGAGGCCATCAGAGCCCTACACCGTATCCTCCTGGTGACTGCAAAGTCACCTGCAGTCACCAAGGACAGGACCTTGGTATCCTTGTTGCACGGAGAACTCTACTTATTTCCCAAGGAAACACTCTGTCCTGACTGATATTTATGCAGTTAGTTTAAGCCACACCATAATCCTCCATCTTCAAATCCATCTCCTCTGCTGACAAAAAGAAAATGTGCCTGTAAAGAAAATCACAAATAATGAGACACTTGATACATATATTTCATTCTCCAAGAGATACTGCCATGATGCCAGATGTGGGTACAGGCTTACAGCTCCCAGGAAAGCATCCAGGGTACAGACATGTAGTGCTACATACCAACATCTTCACCTGCAGGAAAACTTTTACCTTTCCCCTCTTCCAAAACCAAGTGCAGTGATGCTTATGAAATGCTCTGGAAGAGGGGATGCGAGTTCTTGGTGGCTTTTCTCACAGCCGGTGTGCCAGGAGGATCTCCAGAGGAACAGAACACTGTACCAGTGTCCAGCCATGCGGCACAGCACCTTGGGTGAACCAGCCATGTGGCCCCCAAGGCCACCATGGTCCCCCAGCTAACCACAGCATCTGGTACAGTGCTACCAAGAGAAACCCAAGGCGGAACGATTCCAATTAGTGTCACGTGGAACTCCAAAGGTATTTGGAATTTAACTTGGCAACAAGGATCAAGTTGTGCTGGTGGCCAGAGGTCAGTGGTCAGCTTCCAGCTGGGCTGCTGAGGGATGCCAGGATTCATTCCCAGACTTAGATATTTAAAACATAAAATATTTTCCCCACTTCCTTTGGCAGTAGAATTATTGCTAAGGAAACCAGTGCTGCAAATTCTGCGTTTTTATTTCTCCACTGGAGGAAGCACAAGGCGAAAACAGCCGGCAACAAGGGTGGGACCTGGCATGGAAACATGAGGAGACCACAAATACCACGGATTTGGCACCCGACTGGGGAGGCACACGGCGCAAGCCAGCACCCTCCCCCTGGCACAGCACAGAGCCCTGGGGATGGACGGCGACCAGAGCAAGAAGCAGAACTCCCCATCTTGGGTAGCAGCCCCCCTCCTGCCCCTCTCGCAGTGGGGGACACCAAGGATCACTGCAGTGGTGCTGCAGCGCTGGTCCCACAACTTACCAGCAGAACTGGGTTATTTTTAGGCACGTTTATACCAAGACCAAACCTTTGCAGAGACAGGGCTGCAGGGACATAAAAATCCTTTGCCTTATTATGTCTGGGAGTGGATACAAGCTCTATCTGCAGAATTTCCCTTCAGCTCTGCTGGCGAAGCACCGAGTTTCTAGAGGAGACTTCATGACTTGTGCAACAGTAAGTATCATCTTACCACGTCCTCCAAGCGGATCGTGCTGTGAGTCATCCCAGCATCATAAACACACTAATTGTAAGGAAGGTTTCACATATTTAGTGCCAGGTCTCCCTGCCACTCTTAGCCCCAGTCTCAGCAAAATAGGCAACATAGGAGTAAATACCCCAGCAACCCACAGCCATTGGCTGATAACCACCAATCCCTCCTGCTCCCTGGCCCGGCCTTCCTGGCATGCCTGCGGCTCACAGCTGCCTACACCTGCCAGCTGCACAGGGACTGGGGCAGGAGCAGGGCAGGACCAGCCCCTCAGCAAGGCTTGGATGGTGGGGATGGATGGATGGATGGATGGATGGATGGATGGATGGATGGATGGGTGGGCAGCTGCACCAGTACCAACCCCAGTGGCACACACCTGCAACTGAGGGCATCCCAGCCAGGCATGGACTAGGAAGCAGTGCTTTGATGCCAGTTTGCTCTTTTAATGACATATGGCAGGGACAGCCAGATCTGTCGTTTTGGGGGCTGAGAGCATTCCTGGGAAAACAGAGAGCAGAGCCCTGCAGCCCTGCGGCAGTGCAACCGGCTGACTCCAGGGACCTGTGGGCATGGGGGGGTCCTCCTGTTATCACAGACCCACACTGGAGTTTTTACTGGCCCTGCGGGGCAGCGATGTCCAGAGAGAGCTGTGGCACACTGGGGATCAAAGCTCTGCCCACTAACCTTTGGCTGTGCTCTTCCAAGCAGGAGAGGAATGAAAGCAGCCAGTAATCATTTTCTTTCAAGCCCACCTGCAAACTAAAACACAGATGCTACATCTAATTTTAGGTCTCCCAGCCTTGAGAGTGTTCTCCCGAGTCTCTTTGAGTGAACAGTGAGATAGTCAGCTTAGGACACACCGCAGCCGCAGCGGCTGCGCACCTGCCTTGACCCCAACTCTGAAATGACAGGAGGACAGGGGCATAGCAGGAGGGCACAGCAGGGCCAGGAGTTAACAGCATGGCCAGGAGTTAACAGATGCCCACTGGTCCCAGGAGATCCTGCAGGACACACTGAGCCCCCTCTATTAATTGCAATCGCATGCAGAGGGACTGGCCAGCCACCCTGCTAAATCCAGGCTGCCACCTTCTCCCTGCTGGACGTGACAACTGCTTCAACTCGGGCCATAATCCAAGGGTTTAAGCACCCACGTGGCAAAAGGGAGAGTGAACTGAACAAGAAGAGAACAGCTGCCCCCCAGAACCTCAGCTCCCATCTCAGCTCAGCTCTGTCCAACCCTCAGCACAGCTCCAGCGGGATGTTCCGTCCTGCAGGCTCCCCAGCACTGTGCTCTGCTCCCTCTTCAAACCACCTCCAACAAGGCTCAGAATCAAGGACCCGGCACTCGGCACAGGCTGTGCTGTAAACAAGAAAGGGAAAAAGTCCCTGTGCTGCTATTGTTTTTCTAACCATTTAAAGATGCTCCAGGGGACTGGGGAGCAGACTGGGAAGTAATAGATTTCTTTGTAAGGGGAAGACCCTATTATCAGGGAAAAGACTTTTTGACCACAGGGGAAACGTGAAAACAAAGCCAATTACGGAGAGCCAAACAAACTAAATACGTGTGAACAGGCTGAGTCCATTGGGACGATGTCACGTGTTCTGGAGCACAGGAGCATGCACAGGGAAAAAGCCCAGAGCCAGCCCGTGGCCCCAAACACGTGTCCCCCAGCCCTGCCCTGCTAACAGAGCTGGCACTGCCAGCCAGCAGGAGAGGGAGTGGGGGTGTCTTGGGGGGCTGGTTCTCAGTGTCTGAGTGGGGACGAGCAGCAATGCCGATCCCACACTGAGCCCTGTGCTGCCCGCAGAGGCTCACGGAGCTCCAGCCACCTCTCCTCCTGCAGGCGGCACAGGGCACGGTGCCTGCCCTCCAGGAACATGTCTGCAGAGGAAATGCTGCAGGCCCCGGGGTGAGGGGTGGGGATATTCCTCATACAGAAGAGAACACACATATAATCTGGGTGTGGTGTTCACGGGAGGATGATGAACATCCACAAATGTGCACAGGCACACACACGATTCAAGAGAAACAGTAAATCATCCGAGCTCTCTTTGCAGGGAGATTTCAGTTTCCAGTTAGCACACCTCATTGCTTCCCAGATGAAAGCTATTAACCCAATCAGCACAAAAATTCCTTCCCTGTGTTTCCCTTTCAAGAGGAAATGAAGCTGCGGAGATATCCCATTCCAGCCCTCCCAACAGCAGGTCTGGAGATGTGCGGACGCTGCTCTGATGATTGGTGCGAGGGGGAGGAGGCAGGAGCCTTCACGAGGAAATTTGTGATACAGAAACTTGTGCCTGGGCTCTGTTCTCAGCACACAAGCCAAGGTCAAAGTGGTTTTTTCTGCCATTTCTAACCAGCAAAGAAGCAAACACAGCTAAAATATGTAACAGCAGCCAAAATGCTGAGGGCTGGTAAAAACACCAGAGAAAGAAGCGTCATGTCATTTTGGGAGAGACAAGAAGCCCCCTCCATCCAGCCCCAGGCAGAGAGCAAAAGGGGAAGGAAGCAATCTCCAGGGTTTTCCCACCTCATCCCAGGGACTGAACACATCCTCTGTAAAATGTATTCTGGAGATCTGCAGCCTCCCGTCTGGCATTTGTAGGGATTGCTCCTGCTGGCAGCAATTCCAGAAGCACTCAGCAGGATGGGGGTCTGGAAGATGAAGATGCTGCTGTTACACAGAAGGATTTCCCCCGAGGTTCTTCCCAAAGTCACTCGCTGCAGCCAGCCCATGTCTAGTCCCTGCTGGAGCATATTGGTATGGAGGGAGAGGGCACCCACCAGAATGCACCACCCATCCTCAGGCAACAAAGCCAGGCAGGACACGGCTTGGAGCAACATGGTCTAGTGGGAGGTGTCCCTGCCCATAGAGGGGAGTGGAATGAAAGGCCCCTTCCAACCCAAACCATTTCCTGAGTCTATGACTAGACTCCCCAGGCTCCAGCAAGAGCTGGATCAGGCAGCCAGCACCCAGGACATCCCCCAGCAGTGCCTGTCACAGACACCTGGCTGCAGACATGAAAGGTAAATCGTTACAACTGCCCCATGCCCAGCACATGAGGGGTGGCTGGGACTCTGCATGGAGCTCTTGGGCAGCTCTCCTGCTCTGCACAGCCTGAGCAGGGCTCTGCCAGCCCAGGCACACCCCAAATGTGTCCCAGGAGCACCCAGATTTCAGGGCAGACACATCAAATGGTAAATGTGCCTGTGCCTGGCTGCTTGCCCCAGCTAAGGCTGCCCACAGCCCTCCATCCCCACGCCAAGGCTGTCCTGGGCCAGCACTGTCAGTGTCCCGGTATTGGTGGTTCTGCACTGACTCTCCCATCCTGACTTAAGCCGTATCTTTTGCCCCCAGAGTTGTTTGGGAAGTGACAGCTGCCTTGCCTGTCACAAGGTGCTCAGCATGGTCCACCCAGCCCCCAGCAGCCCCACGCGCCAGGCAATGTGATGGACCCCTCAGCAGAAACATGGGCTCATCCCAGGAATCATTACTTACTTATTAGGGTGGGCTCCCTTCCCCTTTGGATGGCACAGGGAAGCCACCAGGACACCTGTGGAAAGCGTGGGTGTAATCCACCTCTGTGGACATCCGAGCTGCTTAGGGCCAGGTGGCCTGGGAAAAGGGCAGCAGCCATAAATACGTGGGGAAATGGCTTATACTTTTAAGATTACTTCTACTACTGCAAATCACTTAATCTGAGGTCTGTGAAACCAATCTCACCACTTCTGAGAACGTGTCAGCACCCGACTGTGTTCTCACTATTTGCAGAGGCGTCCCCGGGCGGGGGCTGGGGAGCTCCGAGCCAGAGCTTAGCGGGTGACCTTGCTCTTTCTGGCCTCTGTTCAGGCTGCACTAACCAGCGAGCAAGCAGCACCGCGGGAGCAGCTGAGCCAAGCTGACCTAAGCCAAACCGAGCCTGCCCTCCCGTCCCGTCGCGTCCTGCAGAGGGCCCTGGGGAGAGCGGCGGCTCCGGCGCGATCCCGAGGCACGATGCTGCACTCCCGTAACCCCTCTCTGCAAACACTGTCGCGGGGGCTGGACAGGGGCAGTGAGGCCAGTGGAGGTGAACGGGCCAATGGATGGGGCGCGAAGTCCAGCACGCTGCTGCAGGACGGTCCCCAGCACCCGGCACAAAGCCAGCACGGCCGCCCGGGACCCCAGCGCTGAGCTGCCAGGGCTGCGGCCACTCACACCCACCAAGGGGCTGCTGACAAACCTCAGCCCCTGCCTGCAGAAGAGGGACAATTCCTTTTTCCACAGTCGCCTGGAGGCTGAATGAATCGCTGCTCATGAGTGCTTCAGCAGTAAAGTGCTAGTACTGGGAGTATTTTTATTACTGTTAGAGGATGCTTTGAATCTCACTTAAAAACACTGGCAGGAAGAATCAGAGTTGCAATGGCTAGATTTAAAGCAGAAAAAAGCACAAGCACACACCTCAGTACGCACGAGCGCTGCCCACTGCAGGCACCTGGCCAGGGTGAGCAGGACTCCCCCCACAAGGAGGTCTCCCCAGGGCAGCTCCTCCCTCCCTCTGCCCCTCACCCAGAGCAGGCAGGGAGATTAATTGTGGTTGGACATGGATGAGTAGCACGGGCAGATCAGGGAAGGCAGACAGCAGTGGTAACAGCAACAGAGAATATGGATGGAGAGCCTTCGTCATGGGTCTTTGCCATGACAACTGGGCCAGTTCCTTTTCATTTCAATGAGCTCCCTCATTCCGCTATTACTGTTAACAAACAGGGCTGGTTCTGGTCCCCACAGTGCACAGCAACAGTCGATACCAGGGCCACCAGCCACGGCCAAGGCCACCTCTGGGCATGCCTGCACTGGCCAGTGATGTGACCGTATCTGCCTCTTAATTGTTTACCAGGCATAAATGCTCTGCTACAACAGGAGATGGGACATCTGCCTCCTGTGCATGCTGTATGTTGGGTCTCTGGAGGAAAAGAAAGAGCTGGAAAGGATCCAGTATCCCCACAGGAAGGGCTGCCGTTGCTGTTTTCCAACGAACATGGTGTAGAGCTGGGCTCATCCAAGGTGAGAGCAGATCATTCTGGTCAATGCTCACCTGTTACGCAACGATGACCCCAAAGGGAGGTGCCTGTGCCCCCTGTGCCACATCCCTGCATGCACGTGGTGGCACCAAGCTGCCCTCCCCAGCTGGCCCAGGCTGTCCATGATGGCATTGTGGCACTTGCTTTGCATCCGTCTGAGGTGCAGATGTGTCTTTTGCAGAAAATCTTCCAAAAACAAAACGAACTTGCACAAAGTAATGAGGCTGAGCAGCTGTGCAAGGGGGAATCTTCACTTTTCCAGTATATTTCCAATGTTCCAGAGCCATCTACAGCTGCACGGATCTCCGGAATCTACCAGGGCGGCTCTCAGAAAAAAACAGTTTTTACTAGAAGTCATAGAAAGCCTCCCACTGAATAGTTTTCTTTCAGTAAACACTCATTTGATAAATTTTATATGTTCCACAGGATGATAAAATAAATACAATTTCTTTCTTTTGTAATTTTAGTCCACAATCACTAGCACAAAGTATCCACTGCAAATACCAACCCAGCAGCCTCCAGTGAGTGCTCCAAGTCTAGACAGCAACTGGCAATTGAGAACTGGCATACTGGGACAGCCACTTTCAAACAAGCAATTTACGAAATATGAATGAAGGTCTGTGCCAAGAGTGGAATTCATGGGAATGACAGAAAATGACAAAGAACTTAGCTACTGCTCTCTACTACAACTTGTTCTTAACCCTGTGTAATTAAACTGTTTTCATCACACCAAAACAGGACTGCAAAATATGACTACAAAATTTTCAATATTTTAGGAAATTTTGTGGTTTCTTCCTGCAATACATGGCACTGTTACCAGCTTTGCTCCCAGCTCAGGAGCACGCCCCCCTTGCCATGCACAGACTCTGACTTCTGACCTGCTCCAGTTTCCGCTGTGCCTGTTCCTCCCACTGCCCATCCACAATCCTCCTTTAGCTCCCATTGGGACTCAGAGGTGACCCCTGGCACGGACACAGAGCGGGCTCTTGTCTCTGCTGGAGCCCAGCGCGGCCTTGGAGGGTCCTGGCGCAGGGAGCTGGCGTCGCCCCTTGGATGCCGCTCACATTCGCTGCCTCGCTACAGTGTTTCTGCTTTGATTCTTCCCAGGACTGTCCCACACCTTCCTCGCTCTGAGAAAGGGGCCAGAGGCAGCGACTTCCAGGAATCGTGGGCTCTGTGCCACGGGGACACGATCCCAACTCCAGCACCCACTGATGCCCATCCCCACGGTGGGGATCCTGCCCCAGGGAGTGACGCCCATCCCCCAGTGGGGATCCTGCCCCAAGGGCTGGTACCTGCGCCCATGGTAGGGATCTTTTCACGGGGAGAAAACCCCATCTCTGCAGTGGGAATCCTGATCTGGGAGTGACTCCTGTCCCCTGGGCTACAAAACACGCAAATCAGTATTTTGACACACTCTTCTGTCCTCAGAAGCAGTACTAAAGCACTTCCCATTGTCAACTGGCTCTCAGTCTGGAATTAAGGTCTGCTAGGAGGAAAACCAATGGTTATGCCAGAGACTGGCTGCAAGGAGTGGTGCAAAGCACAGCTCATCTGTGCAATGGATAATCAGGGAATCTGTAAACAGCAGGAAGAATGTAAAAGCTGCATAAGCAGGAGAAGAGCTGCCGTGAGCAGATCCTGTGCAGCTTCCAGCCCTGAAACCTCGGGAGAACACACAAAATACTTGTGTGACTCCAACCCACCGACACTCTTAAAGCTTTTTGTGGATCGTTTCTTTGGCAAAATTTTCTGATTTCTCAGCTGTTGCTTCCAACCCCAAGTGCCACATAAAGCCTGTCCTTCCGCTGCAACCAACACTTGAGAGGAACCAGGGTGGAATAATCACTGCCGATACCAAGCACAAGACTCTGGAATCAGCTTCCAGAGGGTGTAAGAGCTCAAAAATTCAAGACATTTGGAGAAGAGGATGGGAAAGCCCAGAAGAGGATGGGGCAAAGTCTGCCTTTGAGCAGTGAAGAGGCAAAGAGACGCTGTGTACCCTCAGAGCAGCTGGACAGGTCCCACACAGACACCCTACATATCTGCCCTCCACAGCCCAACACCTGACAACTGATCCATCTCCCCTTCCCAGTGGCAAGGGAGAGCTGGAGCACAGGAGAGCAGGGAAGAGAGGGAGAGACAGACAGAGGAGGGAGGGGAAAAGGAGGAGACCATTTTATGATATTTGATATATGCTCAGGAGCGAAGAAAAGGAGCCTCCAGTGCCGTGCTCCAGCGCAGCGCTGAGCAGCACCCACTTGGCTGCTCCCTCAGTCCTGAGGGGTTCTCCTTGCTGAGCACAGCTCCGATATCCCTGCAGCTCCAGTTACCCGGCCTCAGCATATCAGTCGTTTCACAACCTCAGCTCCAGCCATGACAGACATGCGCCCTGCCACAGTATCATGCCAGCTCACATTCAACCAAGCACTGAGCTCTCTAATCCAGCTCCAGCTGGATTATTACAGCCGTCCTGTGTCTCTGAGCAGAGAAAGGGTGAGAGGTGATGAGGAAGAAATTTGTTTATCTTTTCTCCATTTATCAGGAACTAACAATAAGCTTTAGCACATCCCCAACTCTCCTGGCCACCAGACGTTCCCTGTCCATGTGTCCGTAGGGGCTGAAGGGACCGGCTGCCCACACAAGGTTCTGCCGTGGTCCTCTTGTCTTCAAAGAAATATTTACATCCTATGGCCAAAGCAGAAAGGTCACACTGACAACAGCAGATGGGAGGGGCAGCCCCTTCCCAAGGGCTTTGGAGTTCTGCCGGTGCAGGACTGGGGGTCCCCAGAGCCCTCCTGGGACTGGGATCCCGGAGCAGCTGCTGCTGGGCACAGACTGGGAGTGCAGGCAACCCTGAAAACAACCTCCTGCCTCATTCCATCTCTTGGCATAACAGCTGCCCTTCATCCCTTCATCTCTTTGTCAGTCTTATCTCCTCCTTCCATAGGCAGGAATTACTGCAGGTGTTATCTGTAAGCCTATCACAATTACAGAGCTGAAACGATTACAGAGCCATCCAGCCAGGTGATGAATGAACACGTGGCACTGGCACAAACTGACCACAGCCAGACTGGCGAAAGGAACCAAAAGTAGATGTAACCAGCAAACAACAGGATTCCAACCAGTACCAGCACCAGGTAACAGCAGTGATACCAAATGCCACTTAAAACTATCTGAAGCTACATAGACAGCAGATTTTCCTGAGCCAAAAGCCCCTTAAATCCTTTCCTCTCCCTTGATTCCATTGCTTCAGTAACAGCTCCTTCTCTAATTCCATTTCATCCTAAACCAGAGGCCAACCCCCTCCCACCCGCCGCTGGAATTTGTCTTCTGATGGCAGAACCTTGGATTTATTCTGACAGTGCTGCATCTTGCTCTTGAAACAGGTTATTTAGTCACCTCAAAGACTGCTGGTAGTAATGATGCAACAAGCAGAGCACAAAGATAAACAGCTCTAAGTCCACAGGGTTACAAAACCTGGGGTTAATTTGCTAATTACATGTAAGCCTGACTGCTGCAGTCAGGGACACTGTAGCAACAGCTTTAAATTAAACCAAATCATGTTAATACCCACAGTGTTTCTGAGATGTGCCAGCACCTCTAAACCCTGACAGCCCCCCAAATATTAAGAACTGCTCACGCTTTAGTGTCGTATGAAGAGTGTTTAACTCAAAAAATACTTACCCATACCTGGTCCCAACTGCAGCAGGGTAGAGTTGGGGCTTGGGAGAACTTTATCTATGAAGGAAGAGCCATGATCCTGCTGGCAGACAGCAGGACCATTCAGAGAGGAAAGAAAGTAGGAGCAGCACACCTTGAAATGCTCCTTATTCTCCAAAGCAGGGGGGCTGTGTGTGCCTCTTCCCCCAGCAGCACCCCCAGGCACAGGGCGCTGAGGTGCCCATTGCCCTGGGCTTGTAAAGCCCCAGAAGTGTCCCTCACTGTCCTCACAGAACACTGAGGCTGCATCCTCTGAGGCTATGGGGGGAAAGCTCTGTGTGCAAGGTCAAGTAGGACAAGAGATCAGACCTAGCACCAGACAGCAGAGGGGTGCAGGTCCAAAAGCCAATCATCCTTCCATTACGGAATTTTACTACAGAGCCTCTCAGCTCCCAAGAACCTTTCTTCCCGCAGTCAGTGCTGCCTGGGATGCTGGTACACGACCCGCCGCTCCAGCTCCAGCACCGCAGAGGCTGTTCCTGTGCTGGCACCCACAGATCTAGGAGAAAATGCAAAGCTGCAGGAATGGGCCAGCAGCATGCTGTAAAGCTAATGGAGACTTTGCTAGGATGAAATGTAAACTTGGCAGCGATTAACACATATGGTTGAGCCAGACCACGACGAGTGTTCCGCTTTCCTTACGGTGTTTGAAAATTACATCTGAACACAGAGACATGATGCCAGCTCATTACACCTCTGCAGAAGCAGGGTAGCGCTGAACAAGCCTTGAGTTCAAAGGACAAGATACCGGTGTTGTAAGGGTTGCTGTGCCAGCTCCAACCCTGCTGATCCCACAGAAGTCTGCTAGGGCAAACAGGCACAGCACATCAAACAGAGCTGCAAGGAAGAGGAGTATACAGCACTTCCCACCAGGAATGAGGGAGATGTCGTTTATCTCTAAGGCAAGACCCGGGCAAAATGTACCTGCTGCTCCCTAGTCCAGCCCCCAAGACTGCCTGAAGACCTCCATGGGAGCCCACACCCGCTCTCCTCAACGCAACGTTCCCTGTCTGTGCAGGATCCCGCCGCACAGGCTCTGCAGGCAGAACGGCCACACGGAACAAACCTGCACCTCCATCACCAGCATCCGAACTCTGAACTTTCCCAACCTGATTCCTCCCTGCCCCCTCTGCACTGATTCCAGCAGAGATTTATCCAGACTCCAGAGGCTCACCCGGAGCTTGCATAGCTCCTGCCACGAACAAAGCTCACAGCTGGATAATGCTCACAGCTGCACTCTTTCTGACCTGTCACTACTTTTATTCTTTTTTCTTTTGCCAAGCCCTTGACATCTCTGTACAATCCCTCAGTAAATCACTGTGTGGGTGGAAGTTGCCCCAGTACCCAAATGAAGCTGTGAGCTTTTAAGACACAGACAAGCCCAGAGGCAGTACACTCGCCCGGTGCTAATTTAGAGGTAAAATCTAATCATTCATTTCAGCCTTTGCTCCCAGCATCCCAAGCATCACGGGGTGAGTGTGTGGATGCAGGACTCCCACGATGCAAACCCCAGCTAGGGCCTCACATACTCTTGGATGGGGCTGCTTCTGAGCCAGCAGAAAATCCCTTGGACAGCCCTTTCTCCCTCCCATTTCCATCAGCTCGGCCACGTTTTGCTGTGCTGACAGGTGAGCATGCAGGTGCCCACTGGTTTAGATGCTGTACAGCTATTTTACAGAGATGGCTCATCTCCTTCTTTGAGATTAATCAAAATTATTTTTGATTGAATCCTACTTCTCAAACGAATCTCCCCTCCCCTAGTGCATTCCCAAAACCTGTTCTAGCTCTACTTTAAAACGCATTTTCTACCTGTACTTAAAACAGCCCCGAAGCACAGGTGATGTTTCTCTTCCACTATATTCGGGGTTCCCTGCTCTGCATATTCCCGGCAGGCAGTTCTCGGCGGGACAAGTTGATGGGAGGATTTTAACTCGATGTCAAGATCCGTCCGTGCTTCGCGGCACAGCGTCCCGATCTCGCCCGCTCCCCAGCGGCCGGGAATAGCGGAATAACAGATGCGTGAGGAAACGAGATAAACACAACGACCTCACGGGACGGCGGGGACACTGGGCGTGCACCGCGGTATTCCTGGCACTATCTCGCCTACTGAGTCCCAAATGACAGCATCCCGGCAAAAGGGAAGGTTCGGCAGCGGAGACGTGCACCAAGGCGGGAACAGCCAGGACATAGCGGGATTGGACCCGTGGTCAGCGCGGGGCAGCTGAGGCAGGCGGCGGGGCGGCTGGGGGGGCGCGGAGTGCCGGTGGGCCGCGGGGTGCAGAAGGTGGCATGAGGGATGCGGGCACAGGATGCCGGTGCTGGCGGGAGGTGGGATGCAGGATGTCGGCGCCGGCGGGAAGCACAGTGCAGGGTGCGCATGCCGGTGGGCTGCGGGACGCGGGTACTCACCGGAGGTCGCCGTAAGCGCCGGCGTAGCCCTCGACCCAGGGCTCCAGCTCGCTCTTGATGCCGGCGGCGGGGGCGGCGAAAGGCGCCCGGCCCGGTGGGTACCAGGCATCGGCAGGGCAGTCGGCCGGCCCGGCGGGCGGCTCGGGACACGGCCCGTAGAGCTGCCCCTCCTCGGCGAAGAAGGTGGGCCAGGGGGGCGCGGGGCCCGGTGGCACCAGCTCGGCCCCGAAGCGGCACGGGCCACCCCAGCCGCCGCCCGCCGCCGGCCCCGCCGCGCTCTCCAGCTTGACGCGGCCGAAGCCGCGGGGCAGCCCCGGCCCGACGGGCGGCTCGGCAGCCAGGGCGGCCTCGAAGGCGGGCGAGGGGTCGCGGACAGGCGGGCGCGGGGCGCGGGGCGGCCCGGCGGGCACGGCGAACATGCAGTCCTCGCGGGGCAGCGACTCGGCCGGCGTCTCCAGCGCCTCCAGCGCCAGCCCCATGGAGGCGGACACAGCGCGGCACAGCTGCCGGGCGCTGTCGCCCAGCGGGTCTTCCTTGTCCGCCGGCTCGGTCTCGGGCGGCGGCAGCAGCGGCATCGCGCCCGCCTCGCCCAGCAGCTCCCTCAGCTCTCCGGCGCAGGGGAAAGACGAGCCCATGGCGGGGCCGGCGGCCGGCAGCGCCTTACCGGGGGCGCGGGGCTCGGGGGGCGGCAGGCAGCCGGGCGGGGACGGCAGGCAGGCGGGGGAGTCCGGCGGCGGCCGGGGACTGGGCGGGCAGGGAGCGCTTGGCGGCGGCTGCCCGGCGCCCGGTTCCTCCCGCGGCGGCTGGAAAGCGTCGCAGACACTCTGGAAGAAGCTCTGAAAAGCCCCGCGGAAGGTCCTGCCCGGCGGTCGCGGGTAGACGCGACCGACCCCCAGCTGCACCTCCATGCTCGCCGAGCGCGGGGCAGCGATCGCTGCGGCGGCGGCGGAGCGAGGCGAGGGCGGAGAGCCGTGGCAGCGCTCCCGGCCCGACCCCCGCGGGCCGCCTACCCGTGGCGCTGCCCCACGGCGCCCATGGCAGTGGCCACCGAGCACGAAGCTCGGTGCGCGCAACAGGCAGGGAAAGTTGTCGGCGGGGGCGCGGGCAGGTGCGGCGGCGGAGCGAGGGGCGGGCGGGGGCGGCCGCGGGGAGGGAGGCGCGGCGGGGAGACCGCCCCGCGCCGCGGCTCCGCCGAGATTAACCCTCTGACTGCCGCGGCGGCAGCGGCGCCCGCCTGGCCCTGGGCTCGGCGCGGCCCCACCGGCGGCCCTGGAGTAGCGCGGACGCGGAGCCGCAGCCCCACCGCAGTGTCCGGGCTTGGCGCCTCAGAGGGCGGATCGGAGAGGGATGAGGCATCGCGCGTCACCGCGGCCCCCGGGCGAGCGCCCGACCCGGACCCCGCGCCCCGGCTGGGCGGGACGGGACGGGGCGGGGATGGGGGCGCGGCGGCGGCTGCCCCGGTTCCCAACTGCTGCTGGTGGAGCCGGTCCGTGCGGACCACCCTCCCCGGGTCGGCTCGGCTGCTCCTCCGCTCTCCCCCCCGCTGACAGCTGGCGCAGCTGGGCGGACTTGGTCAGAAAAATGCTCCTTTTCGCGTTGACGTGCCGGCGCTCAGCAGCTCCCCACCTCCGCCCCTCTTCGTTCGCTTCCTGCCTGAAGACCGGCCGCCCTCTTCCACCTCCCACTGCCCCGCGTCGTGCCACAGCCCCCGCCCGCCAAAGCACGAACCATCCCGTGGGCATTCCCGCGCGGGTCACGCACTGGGATGAAAAACACCTTGCTAGCAGAGAAATTAGTGCAGGACCTACCGTAAACAAAGCTTGAGCTCCCCTTGCTGGTCCTGCAATAACAACCCTAAGGCAACTTCTGGGAGGCACCATCCCCAGGCAACCTCGGAATGGAATAATTTTCATTCGAAGGAGCTTAAACAAGCCCGTGACTTTGAGCTCCTTTGGAGACAAAGGGAAAAAAGTCATAAATAAGCGGAGCCCATGGGGAAAACAGAGAGACATATCCCATCTTTTAAAAGCCTTTTTACAAGCTGTAGAAGATAAAAATAAAAATCGAAGTCCAGCCAAGCAAAATTTGGCAATGTCCTCCATCGTGCCTGCGTGATCAGAGCAGCTGGAGGAGGGGGAGGAGGGTTGGTGCACCGGCAGGGACGGGGTCACTGCTGCTGGCTGCTGCAGCGAAGGACAGATGCGGGCAGGGACTGCCACCGCCAGGGCTGTGGCGGGCTGAGGACTCTGCCCAGCTCTCCCCGGCCACCAGTGAGCTTTTGCGGAGAAACCTCATCAACTCTTGCATGTGGGTGAAACACCAAGTTGGGCTCTAATGCCAAGTCCCACAGCTCCTAAAGCGCTGAAGGCAGCTCAGCTAACACCTGAGACGGTAAAAACCAAGGGAGACGCAGTATGATTTGTTCTGCCAAGTGGATGTGGGTTCCAGTGTCTTTGCTGTTCCAGCCTCTCAGAGTTGACAGGCCTCTGGAGTGAAATATACAGACGCTGGAAAACATCTAGGAGAGGATTCTCACGATCAGCCTCAAGAACTGTATTGAGAAGGGCTGAGAGCTGGGGCTGCAGGATGGTATCGCTGCGGGAACAAGGGCCTCTGCACCTCAAACAAGACATGGGTTCTGACCAGAGCTTTATTTGACCCCACCGTTCCCACAGGGAGGAAACATCCTCAGCCTGTACACCCTGAAACACCACAACCTGCAAAGACCTTGGCACAATTCAGACTTTTGATGTTTAAACCACCTTTTCTGTCTGGGATGGGACCTGTTTGGGCCTCAGCTCCTAACTCTGGAGCTTTGGCTTTGGTCCTGTTTGTGTTCCCTTGCCCTTTCCTCTCTCTGCAGCATCCACAGGGCCCCAGATTTTCCCCTAGTCTGAATGTTGCTGTGGGGTTTTTGGAATGTTGATCACTGCAGAGGTACAGAAAGCGAGACTGCAAAATGGTTTGTGTACTTCAGCCTGCAGAGCCAACACTTCAGTTCTGACTGATGATCTGTGGTAGATGTTTTTAATTTATTTTCTTGAACAGGCATCTTGCAAGAGTTTTTTTACTTGGTCCTCATGTTTCATTTAAAATTGATGGAATGTTAGTGGATTTTCTGGCTATATATGTGCACGACTGCACATGCCCCGCTTAAAGGCTCTGTGTATTTTAATCTTTATGCTTGGTTGCCGAAGTCATCATGCAGTGTTCTAGATATGTCCTTTTCTCAACTTGAATTTGATATGAATTTCAGTTATACTTTCCCCTTCTCCCAGCAACACGTATTCAGGTAATCTGTATCTGTAAATGGTTATTAAAGTGTGAATTTAACATCCCATACAGGTATTTATAAGACCTTCCCCATAGGCTGAGGTCTGAGCTGTTTATGTCACCAACAGTTTGGTCTTTCAGTTCAAAGTCAATTTAAATGCACGAGGAAGAAAAAAAATTGAGGATGATGGACTCAACTGTGAGTCATAGAACAGGCACTTTGCCTGGCCTCATCAGAAGCAGAGCGAGCTCCAGTTTGGGCAGGAGGAGATGCTGAGGAAACCTAATCCAGCAAAACACTTCAACACATCTTCGTCTTGAAGTGTATGAATAGTCCCACTGAAATCTAGGAAATACTCCTGTGCTTAAGGTTAAGGATTCCCTTAAGTGCTTTGCTGGATCATTACCAGGATGATTATTTACAAAGTGCTGTCAAAAACATGGACACCAAGAAAAAACGTTTTCTGATAAAATCCTTTGGCTCAGAATGTCCTGTGTGACTGCTCAGCAAACAACATTTTTCAGAGAGATAGGGGCCATTCCATTAAAAAATTTCCCTCTAGATCCAAGAGTAACAGGTGGTCCTTTGTTTTGTCGCCTGAAAAAATTTCAACGCCAGGTGATCTCTAAGAGCTCAAATCTACAGCCACAGAGGGCTCAAATGTTATCATCACAGTCCTGCAGAACTTGCCAGGAACAGAATCAATAATTTTTCACCATTAATCTTTAGTAAAATGAGGTCAGTAACACAGAGTCTGACAGTTTTTCTTCCATTCCTTGAAGACAGTTTCAGGCATAACCCATTAGCCAGTCACTTACCG
The DNA here is from genome assembly GCA_014706295.1 of Lycocorax pyrrhopterus obiensis. Taxonomy (NCBI): domain Eukaryota; kingdom Metazoa; phylum Chordata; class Aves; order Passeriformes; family Paradisaeidae; genus Lycocorax; species Lycocorax pyrrhopterus. The sequence goes on from JACSVZ010000005.1 coordinate 18,820,532, forward strand.
AATTACCCTGATTTCACTCCTCCTTTTGTACCATCCCAGCTGTGAGGAGATGTCAACCGCTGTGAACCTGTCTGTGGTACACCTGCCCTGTCAGTGTCCCCTAAATGCTGAACTAATGGAGATCTTTCCAGCTGCAGCAGCCTGCAGGAGAAAAAGAGGAGTCGTTTCTGTGGAGCATTTCAAATAATGGCGGAGATTCAGAAAGAATCACAAGCGCAAGCGCTATATCCCACTCCCCGCCCAGGCAGAGGCAGCTGGATGAGCCAGAGGTGCTTTGAGCCTCAGTGTGCCTGTGCAGGGTGGACCATGTCTCTGCTCTCACCTAATTGCCACTCGGCAAGGAAGACACGGTAATTTAGGGGAAAGCAACATGCACGCAGGCGAGAGAGGCTGGTTTGTACTCTCCTGGATGCTGTGGCCAGGGTGTGAACCCATTAGGGCTGGAGGAGCAGCCCCCCCACCAGCCCACACCTGCAGGAAGCAACCAGGCAGGAGCCTGTAGAGCACCAGGCTCATTAATGCTGCCTCCTAGAGCTTTTCCTCATTATTCTGTCCGATCTGTTATTCTTACACTGCCTAGTGCTACACAACAATACAGTTCTCTTGCGATTTTAAATATTTTAGCCATTTGTGCCAATCCGGGACTGCTAACTGCCTTGTCTCATCAGACAGATATGTGAGTTCACATGGGTGGGTTAAGAGGCTTTAAAATTTGCCCTTGCAGGAAGGTGCAGACAATGTTTTCACTTTCATCTATTTTAATTGTGAACGTTAAGAATGTCTCACATCTCTCATAGCTTGCACCTTTCTGATTTAGGCCCACAGGTTGCTTAACTCTTCCTTGCACCTCTCATTAGTGGCCAACACTGATGCTGCTTTTACGCAAGAAAGCCCAAAGCTCAGGTGCCCCAGGGGCAGGAATCATCTGCCTCCTCACTGCTGCCCTCAGTGAGTTTTGATCAAGCATTTGGGACAGATCAGTGGGAGGATGCTGCTGTGCTCATGTCACCCTGCAATCCTTCTCTCAGCAAGGGGGGATTGATTGAGCATTGTCACCTCTTAAAAAGCAGGAGAAGAGTTTGACCAAGACCTGGCTCGCAGCAGGATTCCGTGGCTGGACCCTGCCCAGGGGTGGCATCAGCCTGGCATCACTCCAGAGGCATCAGACGGAGACAGACCTGCACGGTGCCTCTCAAATGGCTTTGTTCGTGTCTTGGAACAAATCTTGCTTCAAATACAGGGCTAAGTGATGTCTTAGGTAATACTTCTGGAACAGTTACAATCACCTGAAGTGTTATTCTTCTCCTTGCCCAAATTCATCCCTGTCACCTCCACAGAATCACTAGCATGTTTTCCTTCTCTGACAGCTTGGAGGCCAATTTTCAGAATAGCCTGTTCATGCAACTGAGGTGACTGAAGTGCTTGGTCCATTTGATCAATCTTTGCAGTGCTGAAAACATCACAAATCTTCACTCCTAATGAAACACACATTTGTACTGTGCCGGAGCTCACAGTCTTCTGATCCTTGGATTATAATTTCTCAGAGCAGAGCTCCAGCAACACACAACCCTCAGCAACCAGGAACAACCACCTCCTTTTTTTTGGCTCCTCCCAGGGCATGATTTATGGGGCTAATGCCCGCCCTGCAGCCACAGCTGTTTGTAGGAGGTTAATGAGCCAATAATTGGATCCTGGTGTGTGGATCCTGGTCTTGAGTGAGAGTTTGGCTAGTGCATACCAACAGGGTTTAAATACATTATACAACATTGTACCATTTCCCATGTCTTACACAATTGCCTTTTGGGCAGAGTTTGAAGTTTCTCAGGAGCCACAGAGGTGATACACAAGTTTGTGACTTCTAAATTCCAGTATGAAATCTGGTCCAAGGCAACAGCACTGGCAGATCCATTTTCCCAGCCTGCAGCTGGAAGAAGACTGGGATAAGCCCACTTCCATTGCTCGGCAGGGATGCCCACCTAAAGTGAGATGCCAGAGGCTGATGGAGGTTCAGTAACTTCATTGAAGCCCATGGCCACTTTGGGCTCCTTCAGCAGGTCAGGATTCATCCAAGCTTCAATGTGGAGTTGACGTTTGGTTACTGCTGTGTGTTTGAATACTGTGAGGATCTCAAGAAGCACCAGAATGTTTTCCTTTATCTCCAGTTTCTAATGCTGCTGATCTTTGTTCCAGCTCAGCAGGCACAACTCTTCCCCAACACACCTCAGAGGTCACCGTATGTTCCAATTTCCAACGCTGCTGTTTAAAGGCCCTGTAACACATCTAAAGAATATCAGAGAGGAAAAGTGTGTCAGGGTCCAGCTGAGAGTGACTGAGAGGATTAGGTTGTGTTGATCAAATGTAAGAGCTGCTGTGGGAGGGAAATTGCCCATTGGAAACTTCAATAAAACAGCACACTTCTTTCATGTTTTTACAGCACAGCTCACAAAAACTCTGATGCAATGGCCTAGAGGTGAAAGACTGCATAATTTACTTCACAGGTGTACTTTTACTGGTACTTGGATACTGAGGTGTCCATTCTTTCATCAGGAAAACCTCCCATGCCCTTTAAAGTCATTCCTCTTGTACCTTGAGTTCTGTCTACATTCTCCCCATCTACTGACTCTGAGCTCGTTGCCTCCCTTCACGAGGGAGGAAGAGCATGGAGCTCTTCCTGCAGAGTGTGGCACGGGCTGGTGTGACGAGCACTTTTTGTTGCCTGTAGAGTCAGGCAAACTTCTGAAAGGGAGGGTTTCCATCTCTCCTGTCCTCCTCTGTATGTGGATCCTGTGCTGCATAACACACACCCTGGGGCACTCACTTGGAGGCAGGTCCTGAGATGTTGCCACTGCATCCCACACTGCAGACTGCACAGCATCCTGGGATAACATGCAGGGTGGATCAGGGGTGTCCTTGGGCTCACCCCTGGAGAGGTAAATCCAGGCCTGGCTGGTGTTCACTGCTTCTTGCACTTTCTGAAGCACTTCTCTGCCCCTCTGGTATAAGGAGGAAGTGTGCTTGGTTAATAAATTAAAGGAAAATCTAGAATAGTGCATCCCCAAGAGAGACAGTAGAGATGAAAAGTATTTGTCAAGGCATGCCTCACTTAGATGACCTGGAAGAAAAGTCATAAATATGAGTAGTGTAGTGTCTCCAGAGTGCTTCCAGTGAATCAAAATAAAGAAACCCTCAAGCACAGGAGTCTGAAGTCACAAGGACAGCTGCAACACAGAGGTGAGAATAATTTACAGAGAATCCAGAGAGGCCATATGGGTTTGTGTTCCCCACATGTTCTCCTGCAGCACAGAAGTAACCTGCTGGTGGAACAGGTTTTCAGTGATTTATCCCCTGCTTCCTTTCAATTACTGTTGAAAAGTTTTGACTTATAGTGTAAAAACCTGCTAGTGACATCATTCCAGGGCAGTAAATCTTGGAATAAAGAGGCCACAGAGACTCACAGCTCTCTGCACCCTGGGCAGAGGTGTAATTTCTGTAAGGCTGCTGCCATGAGCAGCGATATGGGGTGTTTATTCCTTAATAAGGCTTTGTCTTTGCTGCTCCAACTCCAGCCTCAGCAGCACACACTGTGCACACACGAGGGTGTGCACACAGGCACGGACGCCTCAGTCTGGTCCCATAGTGGAAACAGATGCTACACCAGTGGTTACAGCCCTTCTATGACACTTCGGGGCACTGACCAGAGACCAGACATGCTACCAAGCTGAGGGTTGGTCTGGGCCTTTCTCAACCAATAACCGACATTTATTGACTTTAAAAATTTAAATTTGTACCTGGAACCATATTGCCCAAAGCCTCCTTTGTAGAACTCATTATTGTTTCTTATGTGACATTCTCTGGGTACTCTGATAAACTGTTGCACGTTTCCTTGGGAAGTCTCTGCAGTTGTAAATCATTGGCAGATGTCTCATTTTTCTGAAACATCAAGAAACTGGCAGCTTTACTAACAGAAAAATAAAGGAGAACATTTTTCTTGTTGTTACGTAGCTCCCTGTTAAGGGCAAGAGATCTGCAGCTGCTGTGCGTATTTGTATTTTGTTGTCCGATCTTGCCCCCAAGGAACCCATCCCTCTGATATCCAGCCCTATTTTGAAACAGAGACAAGAAATGCTATTTCTGTGCTGCCAGGTTTTGCAATCCTGACAGATCCCCAGGGCTAGCCTGGCCTCCACCCTGCCTGGAAAGCCGAGCTCATTACCAGGGTCACTAATTGCCCCCGCTGTGATCACCTAGCAGTTTTGCTGTCCTTCTCCCTGCAGATGCAAAGAGCTGCTGGCTCCTTCCTGCCTGAGGGAGGCCTGAGGGATGGCTGCATGGGCCTCTGCAGCTGGAAGCCAAGCACCACATTTCATTCCTGGTCTCCTGTCCTCCTGAGCCTGGGACAACATCAGCCACAGCTGGCAGGAAGAGGCGGGGGGTTAAGCCATGCCTCAGTTAGTTCCTGCAGAGCTTCACTTTGCTTGTTTTGATGAATTTTGTTTAATGATTTTTTTATTCCATTTAGACACAGTTGTAACCCTGCAAAAACAATCTGGTACAGCGTCATGTTCTAACCCAGAGCCAGCTCAAAGCACCAACTTTCTGGGCTTGTTGGCACCAAACAGGCAACAGCCACTGAGAATATAAACCACTGTTGGATGGTGTTTTTGCAGCTTCACAGCCCAGGTGTATTACAGAGCTGGTCCAGCATGTCAACACACACGGCTTTTCTTTCGGGCTGGTACATTCTGTGATCCTTCAAGAACACACTCTGCAGAGCCCATTGGTTCTGCAAAGAGAAGAGGCTTTTGGCTGTGTTAAAATGTGAGCCACCTGCCTGGATTTAGAAAAGGGAGGAGGATTTCTCTCCTGTCTGCTAGGGGATGAACACCATGTTTGTAAATCTGCAGAAAAAAGCTGGGCAAGACATCTGTGTTAGGGAGAACACAGCCTGAAAGGAAAATGGAATTCCCTTGCATCGCAATCTCTGTGAGGTGTCTGCCAACCTTGTTTATCCTATTTTCTGGCAAGCCAAGAGTTTCAACCAATTATTTAGTGCTTCCTTCCTCTTTACTAGTGCTGCTCACAACAACTCATATCCACTCATCATTTCTGTGCTGTTAGACAAAACCCTGTTTGGTGTTACCAAAATAAAGGGGAAACAAATCATGAGCAGTTTGTTTCAAATCCACTGCCACTGCTCAGGTCCTGCCTCACAATGGATCTTTGAACACCTTGAATCTGTGCTGTCTGCTGAACAGGACCTGAACTGAGCTGCTTTTCACCTGAACAACAACAACAACAACAACAACAACAACAACAACAACCCAGCCAAAATGTTTTTAGCCTTTTCAGCCCAGGAAAAACCACTTCAGAAGAAACTCAGAATGTGGATGTCCCAAAGACTACAGTATGGCCAAGAAATTATTTCTCCATTGATATCCATGAATTTACCACAGGACAAGGGAAAGGCAAAGGCTGTACAATTTTTGGCAGCCAACAAACAGAGAGGTAGACCAGCAGGAGAGGCTTCTCTGCCTCCTTCTTTTAGTGGCAGTTGGTCCTTCCTTCCCCTTTTTGATCTTCCTACAGCACTGCAATAGGACAGGAACGCCTCAATGCCTTTGTGGTTTTTATAAGACCAGTGAGTCCTGAAGAGCTCTCCCAGTGCCAGCAGCCCAGCTGCTGTCCCTGTGCTCACACATGGCAGATACCTTTGTCCTCAGCCACAGACATCCATCATCTCGTGCCGTGTCCAATGGGACTTGGAAGATCCTCCACCCCTGGAACTCAATTGTCATAGAACAACAATGCAATGAGAAAACTGATTTGAACAAACAAGAATGGGTCTGGTTTTTATACAAGTAATTCTGTTAGACATGGAGCACAAACACATCGAGCATTGGGTCAATAAGCCATGAGACAAACAGCAAGGAAATGTGAATTGGCTGTTTCACACCCCAGTGTAATCAACACGCAGAAAGGCCACAGAGGCCAGGGAGGGGATCTGAGAGTGGGGTTTCTGCATGTTCTTGAGCATGCACAATCTTTTGGGCCCTGATGTAAATGTAGAATCCAAACTATCTGTAGTTTTTGGTGGAATTTAACAAGGCGTGAGGAATCCCAGAAGAATCAGAGACCTGATTCAAAGAAGGAGAGATCAGACTGTGTTGCACTGCTGCAGAGAAGGCTGGAGTCTTATTCGTAATCTTCTATGAAAAAAAGATTTAAGAACTCAGAAAAACAGTAACCTGAAATTAATTTGTTGTTTTTACCAGTGCAAGAGCAAATATTTAAAATTCCATTGAAAAGCCTCAGTGTGTCTCAGAGGCATGAGTGGGCCAATTGATTGTATTTCCAATTTGTCTTTTTCTCTGCAGAGGAAGGGTCTTTTCAACAGATTAGCTGCTCTTGTCCCAGACCTCAATAATAACAGTGCAAACCCATATGAGCTGCCCATTGGGTAACTGGGACATGCTGCCTCTTTGCTGCCTTATCTGCCTGTCCGTCTGCACGAAGGTCCTGCCTTGTGTTTACTGAGAGATTGCTGCCTTCGTTGTGTTGACTAATTTGGCAAAGTGAAATACAATTCCTTATCCAGCTCTGTCTTCTCCTCAGGCACGAAAGGTTTTGCATGCAATCAGTTACATGGAATGCTTCCAGTCAGTTTTAAGGGTGGGACCTTACTGCCTTTGGAAGAAATTGTAAATTTTGAGAGGAAAATGGAGTGCCAACAGCTGCACAGGCTACTACATAATGGTAAATAAAGTAAAAAGATGTTGAGGAAAGAATCACCTTTTATGTCATCTCTGCCTTTCCTTAGAATGGTTAGTGGGCTGCTATATTGGAAAAGCTGTTTTTCAAGGAGAAAGAAAACTCCTTTTCCTCTGTGTAAGGCCCCTGGCGTGAAAGACAGAATTCCCTCTGTGAATCTGTCCCTCTGAGTGGGCCAGCCCTTCTGCCTCTGTCCACAACCCTTCCCCGTGCCTCAGCTTTGTTCAGTGCTGCTTTGTATGTTTGTTTATTCTTTTACTCATCCGATCACTTCTGCTTCTGCCTCTGCTGAAAGTGGAGGGTGTTCCGTGGCATTTCTCGTTCGTCCATCTCCCAGTCCCCAAGGGTGGGAGCAGCTCGCAGCCCTGTGGTGAGGAAATAAGGCGAGATACATTTTTGTAGATTGTGTTCAATAAAAACACCCCTAAACTTGTCTGTTGGGTCTTTGGGTTCCTTGAAAGAGAGGGTTTGAAAAGCCACATTTGCACTGATCTCGTAGGAAGGAAGTATTTGGAATGGCAAAGGGGCATATTAAGGTTAGTCACAATTAGGAGTTGGGTATAAAGCAAGAATGATGCCTCTTAAGGCACGCAGGTAGGGCAAAGGTCCAAGGTAAACCAGAATGGTCTCTGTTTCCCTCTAGTGTTTTGCCATAATTACAACTCACCGGTGGGACGTACAGAGTCTGCTGGACCCTCCTCTGCTGCTGCAGAGACCCAGTTCTTGGTCAGAAGGACTCTCAGCATGGTCCCAGGCAGGTGCACACTCTTTAAACCACTGCAGTCACCTTGCATTGATGGAGAATAGGAATCTGACTATGATGTATGTGGGAAAGGCAAAAGGACAGGACTCTTCTGTTTCCTCCACCCTCTGATCTCCATCAAGGATCACAACTTAGGAACCTGATAGGATCTGAGCAACCTCTTGTTTCAGAAGAATTCCAGGAAGGGTTTGCATAAACCAGCTGAGGAGTTTCTCATTCTGTATGTGACTCTGTGACTCCAATATCTATCCTGTGCCACTGTGTATAAAGTTACTTTCATTATTCAGTTCGTTTTCTTCTCACCCAAACATCTATTCAGTGACTATTTCCGAGGACCACTAGATTGACGTGAGTCTTATTTTCATCTTTCACTCCTCCCTGAGGCATAATTAAGGTCACTCCCTACTGCTCAGTTTCAATCCAGATTCCGGTATTGGGCAGTGGCTGCCCAGTGTCCTTGGGAGTCCCTTTGGTAACTGCCTGTCACCCTTAGGAATTCTCGCTGTCTGTGGTGGAAGTGAGTCAAGGCTGTCGCTCCTCGACAGCCTCATGGCCTGAGAGATGGTATTTAGTTGGTTTTCTACACCATTCCCATTCCTTACTTGTATCTGAACCATTCCTGTTGCTCCCACTGAATTTGCAACAAATATTTTAAAACTTTCTCAGTTTATCTGTGGCTGTTTGTAAATGTTATCAGGTGTAGGTCCTGGCATCTTTCACATGCAGAGCGCTAGGAAATACATCCTAATTAACCTGCCAAACGTCCTTGTAAGGTGGATGAGCTTTCTGATCCTCCCTCTATCCATGCTGAAGTTGTCTGGTTTCTCCAAACTCAATTCAGCCAATGTCAGAACCGAGGTTAAACTCAGAAATCCTTAGCTCCTGTTGCTGCGTTCTGACCTTGCTGCTCCCGCGGAAACCTCCCCATTGGGTTTGCAACTGACACATTGCATATTGCACATTGCAATCAATCCCATCAGCAACCACCGGGAGACTTTAACCCCTTCCTGTCCCCCCAATGAAGGGAAAGGCTGCAGGTATGTGCAGGGATAGGTACAGACAGGTCCTCCTGCCTGAGAACAGTTCAGGAGTTTTCCCCAAATGTCGGACGGAGCCCTTCAGCTTAGTGTGAGATGTCCATGTCCAATTTTACATGCCCTGGACTAGGCATCTCCTATTTGCACTAAAAGTCACAGTAATTACTTTCCCTGTAAACAATGAGTTTAATACGCTGAAGGGAATTCACTTAACTCGAGCCATGGCAGATTTATAGTTACTAAATGAAATGCCAGGAGGTTGTTAGCACTTTGGGAATCCTGGTTTGTTATTTCAAAATCACATATTTATGGTTCCCACGGCACGTCGTTTTTGTCTTGCCTTTCATTTATGGCAGGTCTATTAAACTGCCACTGCTAAGCTTCCAGGCCCTGGGCTGTAACTCTCACCAGCACTGCTGTGATTGCGTTTTCATTCTTCTGGGGCTGGTTTGATGGAGATCGATGCCACTACCCCGGAGAATATAGAGGGAGCATGTTCTACCCTATGAAGCAGGCACAAAATGAAGCCCGTGAATGATCTATCATCTGAGGAACTCACTCCTCACTAGAAGGATTCATTATCTGCCAGCCCAGGTGCTGGCTCTTGGAGTGAGTGCGGATAAACTGAGACCACAATCTCCAGACTGAACACTGGATGTGCTGCTGGGCCATGAGGGGAGGGAGCAGCCCCTCACCCCTGCCACAGCTGCCCCCTCACACAGAAGCTTCGCAGGCTGTCCTGCCCAGCACTGCCAGCACATGTCCACACCCACACTTCTACCTTCTCCAGACCTTTTTAGGTTTTTCAGTAAACTTGCAAGCCTCCATTGCTCTAATTTTTTTCTGCTGGTAATTTACCTCTCTCTGCCCTGCTCTTCTCCTCCCTCTTCATTTCCATCAGGGCCTGGGATGTTTGTGAAGCTTTGCCAGAGCACCCAACCCCATGACATTTGTCGCATTTATGGAGGAGAAGGACTAGAGCCCAGTAGTGCTACTCAAAAGTTAGGAAATCAGGTGAATTTCAGCAAGAATTTTTTCACAGAAAGGGCTGTCAAGTATTGGAAAGGGCTGCCCAGGGAGATGGTGGAGTCCCCATCCCTGGAGGCATCCAAGGAATGCCTGGACATGGTACTCAGTGCTCTGGTCTGGTGACAAGGTGGGGATCGGTCACAGGTTGGACTCGATGGCCTTGGAAGTCTTTTCCAGCCTCAGTGATTCTGTGATTCTATGAAATGAGTTGCATTTGTAAAGAGCTGGTATTTCAAGGCACCTTAGAGAGGTGGTCTTACGGCAAAGGCAATTCTAGTTCTAGAACTGTCTCTCTCAAATTCAAGCCACCAATGTGCAACTGCTCATCAGTGAGGACAGTGTTTAGGGCAGAGCTTGAGTACACTGCACCACAGAGAATTCATCCCTCCAACAGAGGTTTTTTCTTCACTTTTTTTTTCTTTTGTAGTAAAAGATTCAGATGATGCACTGAAAATCCTTGTCCAAATATCAGTTTATTTCAGAAACTTTTTAAAGATAGGATCTTGTGCTATGCAGTAGTTGGAGCTGACTCATTCTCACACAAGGAATAACTTGAGAGTGCTCTTTTGTTTTCCTCCTTCATTCCCCTGCCTCTTCTTTAGAAAAACACAGATTTTAATTTAATAGATAATCTAGAATACTACAGCTTTTCAGTCAAGTTTAAAAAGCACATTCCAAAATAAACCCAAAGTTTCCACTTTGTACCCAAAACAGCAAAAAAAAAAAGCAAAGCAGTGCATGAGGGTTTTAATTCAGCGGCCAAATCACTGACTGCATGTTCCCAAGGACAAGCAGGCATCGCTGAGCCTGTGGGAGCTGTCAGAGCAGCTCCCAGAGACCCCTGAGCTCAGGGAATCTGTGGCAATAAGAGATTGTAACTGCAGCAAAGTAAAATAACAAAAGATATATAATGCAACTTAGGAGTCATTTGGACCATTTAAAAAATGGAGAATGGGCCAAAGCAGCAGGAAGTAGAGCAGGAGGAGTCTGAGCTTTATTCAGTTGTTACTGAAGAGAATTCCTGAACAGCAGTGGAACCAGGGCCAGAGTCCTGGGCTCCGTGAACTCAGCTATGCTCCTGTCCTTGAGACTATCAACACAGTTTGTTTTTTCTGCGAATCTTGCCTTCATTTCTAGGAAAAGAAATCAGCAGGAACAGTGGGAGCTGTTCCCTTTTACATAGAACCAGCAAGGTTAGTACCTAAGCGGTGATGTGGTCCTCTCTTCCAGGCTTGATGCCCCCAGGTCGGGAAATAATTACCAGTATATTAGTCATAAAGCCAGTAATAGCGGAATAAGGCAAGTGCCATCTCTGTCCTGCTTGGAGCACACACTTGCACTGAGGTGAGATGTCACTCAGCAGAACCAGCACCACTGACAGCACTTCAGACATCGACACAGATGCTGTTTGATTTTCAATTCTGCAGTGCCTCAGCTCCTCAGGCTGGGTCAGTTAGTCTTTGCCCACAGCCAGACTCACACATGTCCGAAGGAACTTTCTGGTCAAATGAGGATTCGTCCTAGCTGGAAGGTAGCTGAGAGAGGTGGAACTTTCCCCTCGTTAGACTGCAGGATCTGCATTAAGCATCTATTGCCTGCCAGTATTTTGGCTGGGTCTGGACTGAGTGACCCTGGCGGACAGACACAGGCAGAGCAGCGGGGGGAGCTCGGGCGTGCTCGGCCTCCCCAGCGCTGCTGCAGCAGCAACAATTCTCATACCTCACAGTCTGTGGTGGGTGGCTTTGGCTTTTTGGCCGGCATCCAGCAGACAGCAAGGATATCAGCTCTTGTTATTCCAGCTCGTTTCCCTGCCTGCCTTCTGGTTCCTTTGTGGTGTGAATGCAGAAACTGCTGCGTATGTGTGTAAAGCACAACAGTCCATTCAGACACTTACAAAAAGGTTCAAAACCATTTTTTGTGCTTAAAAAACTAACAGATGCAACTGAAATTCTGCTCAAGGATCCAACTGAATAGAGGAAGCAGTGAGTATTTGTACGGAGGGAGGGTAACAAAATAACAGAGTGGTTAGCAATTACTGCTTTCCATTTTCAGTATTTTTAGGTTTTATCCGCTCTGGAAGTTTCTCAGTGAGACCAGGATTTTCTAAAGAGAATTTTCTGTGCAGCAAATCAGAACTACCAGTGCTGCCCACTGTACCTGTCCCTTACCATGCTGTGATAGGGATCTTTTCTGTCTGACACCAATGGATGGGAAGTTTTTCATAGGTATTTCTAGCATCAAGCAAAGCATTTCTTACTGATGCTGGTCAGTTCTGAGCTCTCATTAGACAGGCTTGGCCTTGCCCCAGCCCTCCCGTAGTGCCTAGGCCAGCCCCAGGCTCTGTCAGCATGTGCTGGGATGGCTGCAGTGTTCCTGGCAGGCGACTCACCCTGGCCAGCCCCATCTCAGGCTGAATGTGCTTCAGCTCCTTCCTATCTCCAAACGCCGCCCTCGCCTTGGCCTTTCTCAAAGCTGCCCCTCACCAAACCCAAAGGGTGCCCCTGGGAGCTCCCACAACCCCTGCTCACCTCTGCATTCTTTTCAGTCAGCTAAAGCAGCCTGAGTTCGCAGTGCCGAGGTCAGTGCTGGGTTGGGGTGTGCCGCTGATGGATTTGGTACTTCAGCCAACTTGCACATTCCTGGCACCCAAACAGCTCGTCCCTGTCCCCAGCAGTCTCACCTGTCACAGGGATGTGCCCAGTACGATCCAGTCAGCACTGAAGAACAGAAGTAAGGAAAGAACCTGGAATGCAGAGATATGAGAGCACCTGGGATAGAGTGCTTCTCGTTAGCAAGGAATGTTCTCCAACCATCCTGCCAGGGCACAGGGGCTCCTTCTCTCCCTCCCTCCACACTTACAGGCTCACAGCTGTGCAGGCTGTTTGTACAGAATCCGTCTGCATGGAATTTGCTGGACTAAACTGCCAACAAATTTATCAGGAATCATTTTTTGCATAGCTATCACCAAATGTAGTTCTAGATTTAAAAGAGAAATTCTGAGGTCTAGTAATCACAGTGTGTTTGGAAACAGGGCACACACACTGAAGTAAATGTTGTTAGAACAGAGAATGGACAATCTCATGCAGAATCACAAAATCATGGAATTGTTCAGACCGGAAAAGATCTTTAAGACCATGAAGCCCAACCATCAACCCAGCATCACCACCATGTTCACCAGTAAACCCTGTCCTCAAGTGCCACACCCACAGGGATGAATCAGGATTCTGAACACAAACTTCATCTTTCAGCAGAGATTCCAGCCGAGTCTATGCTGTAGAATTGAAATGTGAAGTGTTTCAATTGTTCAGACATTCAAATATTTCAAGTTTTCAGACAAGTCCACAGGTTCACACTGAGTGGGGCCGATTCTAGAGTAGAATAAGAGATAAGGAGACACTGAGTCATATCCCAAAGTCTAGTCAGCCCTCAGTAAATAATCACCTGGCATGCCACAAGCCTCAATTTAGGAGCATTTAAAAGCAAAGTCATGCACATAATCAGTCCAACCACTCTGTCATAGCAAAGCTAATGGTAGAAACAGCTCTTGTACCCTGACTTGTGCATGCAGCTGAGAAAACTGCCTATTTCAGGGTAGTCCCAGCTCTGTGAGGTATTGGGACTGTACAACTGTAACTTTGTCCCTCAGTGATGTGCACACTCATGTTTGTGGATTGCCTGGGATGAATTTGTGTCTCATAAATCACATCAGCATGGCAGGAAGGCTGATTCTGCCAGGGATGTTCACAAATTCCACCGCACCAAGGTGCAAGGGTGCAGATATTTCACCAGGGAGTGGTGACGCAGCAGTTCTACCCCGTTGTTCAGATCCTGCTCCAGAGTTAGGAATTACTTGTCTACCGCAAAATATCTCTCTCGAGCACATAAAAATCTGAAATAGGCAGCATCATTGGCAACGTTTTTAGGCTGATTTAAATCCTTTTCTGACCAAATCCATCTGTTATGTCTGAGTCTGTCATTTCCCACCTCCCTGAAAGGAAGACTTGGTGAACCACAGGGGACTGTCACAGCACCCAAACAAGGCGCAATGCCTGATTTCACCTGGTTGAGAGCCCATGAAATCTACTCTACTCTAAGTAGATGTTGACCTCTTTTACAATAACAATGTAATAAATACAATGTATTTTTAAACATCCTGATTTGTCAAGACCCTTCTGAACTGATGAAATATTCATCCAAATCCCTCTGCATGGGGAAATGAACTCGACACCTGTGCCCAGATCCTTCTCCTGCCCAGGCTCATCAGCTTGCACAGCCCACACTGAGGGGCAGGATCACAACTCTGAGTTCTGTTTCCAGTTAAAACGAATAAGTGTTCTGTTATGTACACTTTGGTTCATATCTCAGCTCCTTGTGTTAGGCTTGACACCCAGCATGAAAATGTTACCAATATGTACAGAATTTTCTTACATTAAACCCAGGCCAATATATTATGCCCAATTAATATAAATTTAGGAAAGGTTGTTAGTTTAACAGGAACCAGAACTCTGTTCCAGGCTTTGTCACTGGCCTTGGAAAATTTGCTTTCTGTTGCTCCCTAATCTCTGGTTCGTGACCTTTTCTGTGCCTGAGTGCCAGCTCTTCTGGATAAATGCTGTCTGCAGGTACAGTGCCTGGGGAGGGCTGACCTGGGTGAGGCCTCCTCGAACACTAACACAACACCCTGCTCAGTGCCACACTATCTGTGTTGCAGTCTGCTGTGTTCTGGTGCACAGTGAAGGGAGGAAAAACCCAACCCACAGTTTCTTTGCAACTGCTCTGGGAAGGAGTGACTTGGGATTTCTGAGATAGCCACTGCCCTGACTATCTTGGTAGCAGGGATTGTCCTCAGTGGTAGATACACTTATATTCAAAGCAGAAAAATCCTTATTGTCTACTACATTGCTCAATTATTCAGAAGTTCCTGCTTTCCCTGTAAAAAGCTGAGAGAAGATGCTAAACAAGGTAGGAATATCAAAGGTCCTTTCCCCTGAACGTCACTTGTGGGGTGCAGCAGTTGCTTTATGATCCCTCCATTCCCACAAGAGAATTCAGAAAGCAGAAACCTTGTCTAAATAAAGACAGCCTTGGCAAAGCACATCATTCCAGCCAGAGATTTCTGTCAAGGCAGCCCGCAGTCACTGCAAGGCCATGAGGCAGGAACAGGGACCAAAGGAGCAAGAAAGACATTTTTATGGAAATAAACAAGAGAAGGAGCAGCCGATGGTGAGAGATGCATGTGAGTGCCGGGGATGCCTCCCATGGATACTGTACAAGGGAACACTCCAAGAATGGTAATTTCCTGACAGGCTGTCTCCTGAACAGGGTTTCCAGCCTTTATACCCTTCCTAAATCCCTGGTCTAATTCCCAGTGGCCAATGTAAGCAGGAGAAAGCAGCACAAGTGCTTGTACACGTACTACACACATCACAGAGCTTAATATGTCACATGCATCTGTTAACCCTAACCTTACCTATATGTTCATTTTCTTATAGGATCTGAATTTCCCTTGAAAATTTGTTATTCCTTCAGGAACTCAAAAGAAGTTGGATTTCAGCTTCATGGACCTCAGGGAGAACAGAGAATGAGCACAGACAGAGATTACCCCCAGGGATGGTTTGGTACAGCAGCAGCTTCTGTCAGCCACGATGTGAGATCTACCAAGGATGATGGACTCGGGCACATGAGCCTTCTCTCTGACCCAGCCAGGTGGCTGCACACAGACCTGAGACTAATTTACTTCTCTAAGTCAGGACCCTATGCAGAAATGTCACTGCTGTTTAAATATAGTCTTAGATCAACTCTAACTGCAGTTCAGTCAACTGTGGAGCTCATGATAGTTGGGATGAAAACAGGATTGGCGGGGAAATGTTCTGAGATGCCCTCATCAGAAACTGGAAATAAAAGAGTGAAGAACTGAGCAGCTACTGTCATGCTTTGGCAGGAGCTGACGGTGCCAGGAGTAGGCAGAAAACTTTATCAGATATTTGAATGCTCATTCTTCTCCAGACACGTGGTTCCCTCTGCCTACATCAAAGGAAGAGAACTGTAAGTGAAGTGGTCCCAGCTGACCCCGCCAGTCTCTGCAGGAGACACCCCTGTGAGAACTCCTGTCCTCTCTCACAGCTTCCCAAACACCCAGAGGGCCTCCAGCCTGCTCCAGGAACTTGTTTCCCTCTCCAGCTATGCCCAGGCTTCTGCAAATGTGGTTGTCCACCTGCAAGAAACAAGAAAGTGCTAATATTGAATTAAGTAATGTGAAATATTGGGACACGGAAAATTCTGCTCTCATAATGGTAAACCATAAAATCCAAATCTTTAAGGAATATTCTGTACATCCTATTGAGCTCAACAAATCATATTTGAGGAAAGACCTTACATTATCAAGTTCAACCCACGGTCCAGAAAGAAACCTAGTGAGAATGTGGCACCAAGAATGAAAGATTGGTTCTTTGTTGGGGTGTCTGTTCCAGCGTTTAATCACTTTGTTGTTAAAAATGAGACCACGTTTCCTATTTCATGTTGTCTGACTCTGGAGTGAATTCCAGGCAATGCCTTTTTTCCCCTGTCAAACCAGGCAGGAATGGGCCACATATGCTACACAAAGATATGATTATGGATTTTTTTCTCCTTCCTCTGTTGTCTTTTTGCTTAAGAAATTAAGCGAATACAAGTTTAAGGCTATGTTCCTTTGGAAAGGTTGTATGTTGCAAAATCCTCTTGACTTTGGAGCATTTCTAAAACTCTCTGCTGTCCAGCAGTTTTGCTAAGCTCAGAGCTGGTGACACACTCATGAATTCTTACAGAAGCCACATGTGACAAACCAACAGTAGGAAAGAGATGTTTGACAGTACAGTGTAGATCAGGCAGGCCTTCTACTCCCTCCACCAGTGCAGCATCATTACTTCTGTATCACATAGATGCTCTGAAGACAAAAGCCTCAGGTTTTTGATCCTCAGATGCCTGACCCAGCACTGGAATTATAATGCTGACCAAAAAAGCAAGGTACCAAGGTCATGTACTTGATGCTCTCCTGTCAGGAGTCAGAACACGGTTCCCCAGAGTCCTGTGAGGTACATGCAATTACAGAGGCAAACAGAAGACCTTTCTGGTCAGACCCTAAATGAAAAATACTAGTGTGGTCAGGGAAATTATGTATATGGAATGCAGTTTCTAATTTTGTACTGGGTTCCCACTTAAACTTCTGAAAGAAACAGCAGAAAGTATCCATCCCAAGGTCAGGAATGAAGTCAAATAAATAAATATGTAAATACTGTAATTTGTCTGGGTTGCAGTGACTGCAAAATGGCCACTAAATTCAACAGGGCGAGTAAAACTTTACAGTTTGGTTGTTATTTTGGAACACTGACAACAGATATAATCTTGCAAAGAAGAGTGATTCATCCAAGTGCTTAGAGGATGGGAGCCCTGGACAGGTTCTGAGGTTTATGACCAACATAAACAGGCTGTAAATTCAGTAGGTAATAGTGCAAGTCAAAGGAAAAGAGGGAGAGAAAGGAAAACAGATGGCCAGAGTTGGAGGAGTTGATCAAAATTTGAACAGTGAAAACAAATCCAGAAATTCAGACAGGGAAATATTTGCTGCTGCCTAAGCACATACAGCAAATCCTGCTGAGGAGATTACGCGGGACATCGTTCACAGAGCCTCAAATGGAAACTGAACTCACACACCTCTGAACTAATCCATATTGAGAACCAAAGAAGCCCTTGACTTGAACTCTGGAGGAGTCCAATTGCAAATTCTGTGGCTCTGACCCTCTCTAAGAAACGCCACCTCCAGGCTGTTCTGCAGCAGCTGCGCTGTCTGGTGACAGCTGACACAGCTCAGTAATTACACACTGATTTTAAAATATGAACTGAAGGATTTTGTGCAAGAGCTTCACCAACACTGAAGCATAAAAGAGGTTGTGAAGCAAGATAGAGACATGAGTGATGTCCTCCTAGAGCTGACAGTGGCTGGTACCGTGTACAGGTGGATTCGTGGCTTCATCTCTGCCAGGTAGGCAGCAGATCACAGAAACCATTTTATTGTTTGCATGTTACATGGTGAGCTGCAACTTCTCTGCTGAGGAGTTTGCACATCAACATAATATATTTCTGGCCTTGACAACTCCTAACTTCTGTGGTGAGTGAGAGCACTTGTCAAAACCCACTGAGATGTAGGTAAAGATATCGCTCTTAATGGCTGAACATAGCCAGCACTGGTAACTAATCTCAGTTATCTTTGAGATCTCGTGACAAAAATAATTATGTGCGAGTGTGTGTTATTGCCACAGACCTCAGCAACACCGGGCAGGTTGTGCACAATGACACAGGTCCCTCTGTGCAAAACGACACAGCATTATGAACTGTTTCCTCCCAGGGAAGAATTTAGTGAGGAAACTGAAGTGGGCTGAGGTGGGGTATTGATCCTGCACAGTAAGGACATGTCTTGTGCACCATCACACCTCTAGTTTGTGTCCCTTGCCTTTCAGGAGAGCTATACTGGAGACTCTCTCCCTGTGCTCTCCAACCAAGCCATGCCCAGTTCTGAGCACTCTTTGCAAACAAGGAGGCAGTGGGGCTGCTGGGGCAGCTGTGACCAGAAGCAAGAGCTGTGCTGTGTTCCTTCACATACTGTCCCAGCTCTGGCTCCTCAGGCAGCACAGTGAAAGCCCTTGGTGACGCTGAAAACAAGGAACCAGTCTGGATCTGCAAACCCAGCCTGGACTTGGAGGGAAAGAAGTGTTTAATGCACCACAGGGATGTACAAACAGCTAAACCCCAGGTAGGCAGAGTGGCAGCTGAGGTTGGAATTTGGGAGAGAACTGATGCTGGCAGAAGATAAGAAGGTATCAGAGTAGTGAATTTAGCTTGGAGTAAGTTTTTCTTGGGAAGAACTGTCTATGTTTGCCAGCACTTTGTGTATTGACAGTCTGCAGCTGTGGGCAACAGCTGAGTGTCGATCTACCTCCTGCCTGAGCAGAAATCATGGGCTTGGAAAGTACTTGTTCTGGCAAGCAAGTATAGAGAGCTGGGTGACACAGGCACAAACAAAACCCAGAACCCACAGTCAATTGTTGGTGAAGATTTACCCTTTGTCCTTATTAGCTTGCCTTTAAACCGACACGATAAATGCTGTTCATTACTCAAATATATTCTGAAGGAGTCTAAACTTCCACAGCTCACTCTTTAATCATACTCTGGCTTGCATGTTTGTCTTTCCTTCCAAGATGCTGGTAATAAATAAAGCTGTTTAAATGATCACAGTGCTGTGGCAAGCCTGCAAGCCCATCCATCTTGTCTTTGGGCTGTTGGCGTTTTCTAACTGCCTCTATATTTCTTAATTTCAAAGACTTGAGAAGTTCAGTACTCCTCTGCTTGTTTTCTGCCTCAAGATGTCTGGTGAAATGTCTGCTGACATCTTGTCTCTAGTGTTAGTGGCAATGGCAGGCGAATAAGCAAAACAAGAGAGCAGCTGCCTGGTGCCCAGGCCACAGCACAGGGATAAGGGATAAGGGAGAAGTGCTGCTCATTTGTCTCCATCTTGTCCTCCATGACTGGACATGGAGAGAAGGTGTGAGCTTGTATCCGATGTACATTTATGCCTAAGTAAAAGCTCTTTTACTTTAAGGATGATCAAACACTGGAACAACTTGCCATGAGAGGCTGTGGAAGCTCCATCCTTGGAGATATTATGGCCTTTATAATATAAAGAGAATCAGCAAGACTGAATATTCTCTCCGCTGCAAAGCAAGAAACAGTGCTGGCATCAAAACCATCTGAATGCTGGAGTGAAACAGGAGCTGGTGTCTCAGCAGCAACAGGAGATAACAGCACCCATCTATCTCCAAGATTTTTGTCAGTTTGGAAAACTGGAGGCTGGAAAGATGGCCAAAATCACCTAGGATAATCTCAGGCAAAGTACAGAACAAATTAATTAATAACCTCCTCCTCAAACCTCTGGAATAACGGATCTGTGGCTGATTAATTTTGGCGGTGAGTTCCCCAGGACTGATTATGTCAGCTGTACTCCATGCTTTCCATGGAGGGAGTTCAATCACTGGCTTGAGAAAGTGTTGGTAGAGAAGTTCTATGATGAAAGGGAATTTGAGTTTTAAGATATTTGGATCATTAAGAAAAAGTTACTCTGTGTAGCTTTGATTCATCAACTCGTGCTTTTAAGTTAATGAACTCTGTTTGGCAATTGCAATCTCTCCTTTCTCTGGGCTGGAAGCAGTAATCAATCAAAACCCAGCACTGAAGTGAATGGAGAAGTACCAAGAGCAAACTGTGCCCTTGGCGAGGATCTGGATATTCACTGGAACCTGCAAAGAGCTCCGGCTGTCTGAAGAAACTTCCCATCTTACACACTGCTGAATCACCAGCTTGGGGTTGTTCCGAGATAGACAAGAAGAATGGACAGAACATTACCTGTCAGAGAGCTGTCAAGCACTGAAGAGAAAGGAATTCCTTTGTTGGGATTTTTCTGGCAAAAATCTCAAAGCTCAAGGTGTTCACCAAGTATTGGACAAGTCTTCACACGAATAGCAAATCCAAAAGCCAGAGAACTGCAAGGTCCCAGCATATGCTCTAATTATTTTCCAAGCATTCAACAGAGTTAAAACTTTTCATGCAGTTTCTCCACAGTCTTCCTTGGTCAAGCTGTAAATCAGGGACAAAATTTACTCAATGACTCCTAAACACATTAATGGAAGCATCACAGCTATTCCACATGATTGCAGCTCTCCGGGTCCTGGGCCTGGAGCTGAGTTCCAGTGGTCTGTTCCTGCCTGGCAGTATGTTTCCATGAGCACTCAAAGCTGTACTCGGACAATCCTTTATATAGTCAAGCTGGAAAAGATTTTAAATCTTGAAAGAAAAATACCAGAACCAGCACCATCCCGAGGTCTCATAGGAGAGCTTCCTGGAATTCCTTATGGATGGAAAGAAGCCTGGACAACTAACTTTTATTGATTTCTTCTTGAGGCTGGGAAAAGAGAACATTTAGTGGAGGAAAATGTTAGTTTGACTGAAAACAAAAGCAAAACTTGTTCTAAGGCCAGGACTGAGGTGACATTTCTTTCTGCTGTCTGCAAAGGATAATAAAATGCAGCACCAGGAAAATATCACATCTCACAATCATGAGTGTGATTACATCAGACTTTCTAAATACAGCTTGATGAATATGTGCAATAAATACAGAAATAAACACAGGAAAAAAATCGAAAGTCATGTGAGTTTAGGTAGTACAACTCTAAAAATCATTTGTTTTGTGCATCAACTCTTCTGCAGAGATTTTCCAACCAGAATGACAAAGTACTTCACAAACTTGAACCAGCTCCTCATCCTTTGAATGATTTGGGGAAATATTTCCCTTGGAATGTGGGAGATAACTGAGTCATGGAAATGAGCAGAGGTGAAGGAGTGATCCAGTGGCACAGGCAGGGAAAGCCTCCTCTCCTTCCCACTCAGGATGAAGGTGCACTGGCACCGAACTGCAGCAAAGCAGGCATGAGCCACTGCTGCAGGCACCAGCAGCCACTGACCAACCTGATAAACCAGTTTTGGTTTTGCCTTAGTAAAATGCCTTATTCAGGTCAGCACCACTGTTTAGGAAAGCTACATCAGTGCAGGTGTGAGAACCTGTGAATGTGAATTTGAGATGGTTCACTCGAATGTTTTAGGATGCTGTGAACACTCTGCCTCCAGTGGAAGTGATGCTGGGTCTTCCCCCCAAAGCACTAAGGGCTGAAATCCTGAGTTCAGGAAGAAATTCCTGGAAGCATCCCCAGTTTGACTCACCTGGACTCCTGCAAATGCAAACATTCCTCAGTCTCAGGGAAGGACATAGAAATCATGTACGCATTTAGAGCTCACGCTGAATTCACACTGTCTTAACCCCTGTCATGGCTGAGGAAGTGCTTTCTAACCCGTTTTCCAGAGGACAATGTTGTTACCAACTACATGGCACTATTTAATTTGATTTTACTCTGGTAATAAGCCACAAAACAACATCAGAGACCCTCCTGATGCTGCTCACGGCTGACCTCCTCTCTGTGGGATCTGCAAATATCCGTCCACATCACCCAAAACCAACATGGCCTGTTGATCCTGACTGCTATACCTGTCCCAGACTACCTGGTTTCTACTGCTTTTGGCTCTGTCTTCCTCTTCCTGTTAATGCCTGCAGCTGTTCTGGAGCATTTTTAGTTATCAAGAGACAGCTCAACTTCCAGGAACACAAAGTAAATAAACCATTAACAGCGCCTGTACCAAATTAAAACCTCTCTAATCTTTGTACTTCTATCTTTATTTATTCTACTAATTTCATGGCTGGAACAAGTCTAAATATAAACAAAACGTTCTCTGCTATCCATCCACACAGCCCAGGGATGTGGCTCCAAGGAAATGTGCGGACACCATTAAAGGAAACCCACAGTAGCAAAATCCAGCAGTTGTCAACCTTTCCTAAATGACCACTCAAATGTGAACTGGGAGAAATCATGAATCTACAGCCCATTAAATAACATAGAAAATGGAGCATGTTCGTCATTCTCTGACACCTCTTCCCACCTCTGAGGGCTCTCAGAGGAATTCTCCTGAGCCTCTCTCAGGGCAAGAACGCAGGCAATCAGTATTTCCTGGCCACTGTGCACTGAAATTACCCAGTGGATGGAAGATTAATTTCTTCTCTTCCAGACAAGACTGTCAAGATGGAATATCTAGAAACTCTTCATAGCAATGTGTTTTTAAGACAGTGGAGTTATCTCTCATTGAAAGTGGTTGAAAAATCCATCCAGCAACCTTTCAGAAGTGAACATCACAGTGTTATGTATGGATAGACAGATGGAAGAATGGAGATTTCACAGGTTCTTTGTATTTCCAAATGCTGTAACTCTGCTGTCTTCCTTGCCCCTGCTCGACATCAGCCAGCCCACACTCCAAACACAGCCACAGAGGAAATGCATCGAAGCAGGAGTTCTTAATAGTCGCTGAAAAATGAGTTCTAAAAATGGGCAAAGGCTTGCAGTGATCTAGACAGTAAAATACTGGGAAATACTTTTTTTCTTCTTGTACCAAACAGGTTTTGAGAATGACTAATACACTATTTCCACTGGCTGCAAAACATGCAGATACAAATTGTTGCATGAGATAAGGGCAACATCTGTTCTTCCCCAGCCTATTGCCTTAAGACTGTGAGGTTTGAAATCCCCAATTTCTATATGTTAATGACCCATGCATGTGGTTGGTTGACCAACCATGCCTGGCCACAGAGAGGAGAGCTGCTGTTGAGAAGTTTCTTTCTTCTAACACAGCATAAAGAAATTTAAGTCACCTGGGTCATCATGGTCCTCTGAGGCTCCTCAGAGAATCATCAAATTCAATCTCCTTAGCAAATAGTAAAACACAAGGTAAATGTCATCAAAGTGACAGAGCTTGTACAAAAAGCATTGTGGGTAGGAATATTTCAATATCCTGCCATTGTAATTTTCTGTGTCTATGACACTAAGCTGCTTCCACACTGCTTAATTAACACAGTCATTAATATCCTGTTACAGGAACCAGAATGTGTTACAAGTGTCCCATGGGGTTTTGCTAACTGGCTTTATTTATTCACACAGTGATGGCGAATCCATTATCACATTCCCTGAATATGTCCCATAAGGGTGGTGAAAATCTGTCTGTGGTAAGAGGATGGTCCTTGCCCAAACAAGCAGCCCTCTGCATCTTGCCTCTCCCACACCCCTCCTGTATCCTTCAAGGCTAAGGGAGGCCACTGCCAGGATCTAGTTTGGTCCCTGTAATGCAAGCCACGGCAATTTGGCCCAGTAACACCTGCACTGAATGATATTAGGATACAGGCTGCCTTGCGGTGCTAATAAATTCTCTTCAAGTTTGACAACTGCTCATGGAACTAGAAATCTTTCATAAAAGCTTCCAGTCTTAATTTACTTATCTGAAGTGCTGAAAAATTTACAGCCTTTCTCTTGAGAGCCCATTGCATTGGCTGCCCACCCCACCTTTAAAAACCTGTGTTATGTTCCTTGATTGCAGTTTTGTAGCTCGAGGTTTCAGCCCTGGCATTTCGTTATGCGTCTGCTGGGCATCGGGGATGGAACAGGCTGTTCTGTCCAGGATTCTCTCTAGTGATGTATCTCTGAGATAGGAGTTTTGGTTGCTTCAGGCCAAAGCTCTGGTGAACTCTGCACAGACCTGCACTGGATATACCGATGTGAGCTGCAGCTTGGTATCAGTCCCCCTTTAACACGTGCCTGTTGCACACAGGCAGACACTCGTGGCTCCCACAGGCCCGCTGCTGTTGTACACGAGTCTCCCACTCCTGGCACTGCCTCGCTCAGAGAGTTATCCTGTAACAGCTGTGCCTCTGTCCCAGGGCCAATCCACCCAAGCCCATCCACTCCCAGCTCTGACTACCCAGGTAATGTATCCTCCAGCTTCTGCTCATTCTTGTGGGGGACGCAATAATTGCCTGAAAAGTGAACTGAAAACACAAACCCGTTTATCTGGGGGATGGGGTGAGGTGTTGTGGCAGGACAGCAGGAGCTGCCTTCCCTTTGCAGTCCCCTTGCAGTGCATCTGTGTGACTCTGCCCCTCCTCTGCCTGTGCTTTCATACCACTCTGTGGGGCAGAGCTGACAGGCTTGGTGACCGGGTACTTCCACTTCTTTTCCATTAGATTAGTTGGGTTTTGACCCTCTGACCTCATCAGGGATCAGGTGCTGCTCCCTAAATTCCTTGTACTGGAGAAAGCATTCCCTGTTATCAGCCAGTAAGAGTCTCTCCTTTCATCAGCATAATGTATTCTCTTACACACACACACACAGGTTCGTTCCTCCACCTGCACAGTATTCCATACTTATTCTTTCTCTCTGTTTCCTCTCCCCATATTAAAAGATAAAAAACCATCATCTCACTTCTGGTTGTGAATGCACTCAGAGATTAAAGCCAGAATGTCAGAGAGCTCAGTTTCCTGACATGCTCAGAGAGTCACAAGGCTATCTGAGAGCAAGAACTATTATTTTCCCTGCCACACTCACCCAGATATTCCCTTCCCACACACAGTTCTCGCTAGCTTTTGCAGCTGTACAGGGTAACAATTTTTCCAATGATACAAGGGTGCAAGGTGGTGACAATGAGGGACTACTGAATCTTTCAGACAAGTTGGCCTGATCTTACAGGGAATCCTATTAGCATGTTTTTCTTGATAAAAAGCAAAACTACAAGTGAAAACTCCCAGGACACCAGCATCAGAGTCATATTCATGTTTCTCTTCCTGCAGAGCCCCCATTCCTGCCCACCAGGTATGTACTAGAACAGAAACTCCAGATTCATCATTGTTTTGTGGAACTGGCTCAATTACTTTATGCCTTTTAAAAGTGCACAGTCCTTGCTCCAAGGCTTTCCAGTCTAGAATAAAAGCACAGACTGCTTATTCAAATTCCCAGGAAGAGAAAAGGCAAGAGACATCACAAGTGATTAGGAACAGTTCTTTGCAATTTCCACCCCCATTTCATTACCACCCCGATCAAAAATTCATCCAACGCCATCACAGAAAAGGACTGGGTTGTTTTCTCCCCTCCTTTCTATTCCTACTGCAAGAGGCACAGGGCACATTTCTGCACAAAGAGGTTTCTTTCTTTTAGCCCTCAAACTACTGAGTTTAAAGATAACTCAGATACCTCTGGCCCATATGGCAGCCTGCACTTTGGATGTAGCTCTGTTGTTTGACCTCTCTGACATCCCAAGATTCTTTTTCAACACCTACCCCAGTTGGAATTTTAATTACTAAATCTACTTCTAAGATAAACATGTTGGAACAATGGCCCAGGACAGAGTTATGACACCATTTAATGCCATTTCTAATCTTATTTCTTATACAAGTCAGTATTGCCTAACACCCACTAAGAAGTTCTCATATGGCACATACAAAAGTCAAATCTCACAATTACAAGAAAAAAAACACTGTGGGGAAAATACCCAAAAGCAGAACCCAGATAGCCATCTACTTTTTTTCTCCATGGCTTCTAGGGCTGCAAAGTTATCAGTTTCCGTCAGATCTCACCAAACAAATCCATCCAGTTTGAGGCTGTAACATTGCTTTCTGCTGAGACTACAGAGGCAAACAAAAGCTTTGATCAACTAACCACTGCAAACTTCTATTTATTTTTAATTTCCTTTTTACATAGCAGACATGGTTTGCAACAAAAGGTCATTTCAAAAAGTGATTTGGCCAGTGCACAGAGCAGCAATGTTTCCCACAGCACACTCGGCTCGGCTGTGGCAGTGCGAGAAGGGCCTGTCCTAGGGCTATCAGGGGGGTCATGGTCATTATTGTCATTCAGATTTTTGGCTATGCTGATTTTTTCTTCAGCTTTTGGAATGGCATGGGATAGGATGGGTTGACATGGAATAAACCTCTTCCTGGGAAGTCTGGTAGATGCCTTTTAGATGCTTTCTTGGTACCTGTTTCACTGGCCACACTACAGAGTTCATTCCATCCCATTTCTTACATAACTGGTAAATTTTCAATTTCAAATCCATGAGCAAACAAGTGATACAAATTCCTAGGGACAGTGGAAGGCAACGGACCGAGTGGTGCAGCTGAGATTGGAGACAGGTCTGCCAAAGGTTTCTGTCCAAGCCAGTAGCATAGCACCTGGATTAACCTTGCGGCCTGACAGAAGAACACAGTGAGTTTCTTTTCCTCTTTTCATTTTTTCTTGTTCTTCCACCTTTCAACAGTGCTCTGTTATGCACCTCCATCCTTGTGCTACTGATCTGCCTCACTTGCTTCTTTGAAGGGAAATAAGAACATGACTTTTCTCTGTCCTGGTCAGCAATCAAGGGATTAGAGATTAAGGTGAGCTGTCCCTGGGTGTGCACATCACTCAGGATTGCAACCAAGTGACTGAGGCAAAACCATCTAGTTATTTCCCCCAAAGCAGCTCTCATCTGCTGAGAATGAATATTGCATCATCATCAAGAAGAAACCTGTACAGGGTCCAGCCAGTCTGTACTGACTGTATCACACGACAGCCCCTGACAAAGTTAATTAGGGTGCCCCTAAGAAACCTGTAACGACCAGGAAATCACAGGAAGTACTCTGACAGCACTGCTGCACAGAGGGAGTGGGATTTAGGATGCATCAGGATTTCAAAGGAGACAATAAAAACCTGACAAGACCATTCAAGAAAATGAATAATGACATTTGCCAGCAATAGCAGAGAAAGGAAAAAACACACATGATTTTGAGATTTCATAGAATCATCTAGGGTAATCTATTTCTGTTGGGTCTGGAACATCTTATGCTTGAGATCCTTGATGACTTCATTGGAAATTCCTCAGTCTCCATTCTCATAGAGTTTGTAAACAATAAAAACTCACCCTTGTAGCATTTGCTACACCACAGTGGTTGGAAGAGTGAGATCACACTCCTTGCTGAGCGTCCTGCAGCACACTAAGAGCACAGGACACGGGACTCCAATCCTGGAAGATAAACAGCAGGTTCACAGAAAGCAGAAGGGGCCTCAGAGAACAAATAATCCATCTTTTTACCACGAACCGAATCAAAACCAAGCACTCCTGACCTGCTCTTAAAGACATCCAGGAACAGACTTCACCTCCTCCCCAGACAATCTCTTCCAAGGCTTTCATTGTCCTTTGCCAATACTTTTTTTTATTTTATGTCTTGCTTTAATCATTCTCACTGCAGTTTACCGACATTATTTCTTTTCTTACCCAGTATGAGCCAAGAGAACAGATTAATCCCTTCTGTGCAACAGCATTGCATGGATTTGCCACAGCTCTGTCTCTGTCAGTTATAAAGGCAAGTTAAAGGCTCTCTGATGATTTATGTTACTCTGTGTACAGGCTCTCCTGCCAGTTTGCATTTCCTTTGAAGAGCAGCCCCTCTAAGTGATGTGATTTGAGGCTTTACCTAAACTTAGCTGAGCTACAAGGACATCACTCTAACAAGACTCTCCATCCTGGGTTACAAAGGCAAACAAAATACAGTGCTGCATGCAAGATGAAAATGATTAGCAAGTGGCTCAAGCCACTCAGCGACTCATTGGTAGACCTAAATGTGATGGAGCTCTCATTGATCTCATCCAGCTATGTGCTAGAACCAAACTGTTCAGCTCTTTTGAATGTGAAATGGAATCTACAGCCTAATTCCCTTTGGCAAGAAAAAAGCACCTGAAACTCTCTAGGAACCAGGAAATGAACTCCTGAATTTAATTGCATGAGTACTCCATGCCATCTTTCACATGATGAAACAAATGTATCATGATTGCATTGTCCTAAACCAAGCTAATGTTCTTTCTCTCCCATGTCTTTTTTCAAAAACCTGAATTGATACGTGGCTTGGAATCACATGCTGCTCATATTGAACAGACAAAGATTGTCAGACAGTTCAAAGACTTATTTGGAATTCCTGTTGCTGAAGTATCCAAAGTGTGTAGGGAAAACTTTTCCCTTAGGGTGTTATTGGGATCTCAGTTTCCATGAAGTCTTCCAGACTTGTTTAATTTCAGCCCAGCTAATAATCTCCCCCTGTGGCATTTGGTTCTTTTCCTTCTATTCCTAATCAGGAATTTTAAGATACATGTGAGAACAGAGAAAGCAGAAAGTGACTAAATATAGTCCACAGCAGGCTGGACATCTCCAAAATCTTCAGCAAACAACTAATTTTGACTGGAGGATAATTTCCTGGCTGGGGACTCTTGTCTTTGGTCAGCAGCTGATTCAGGAAATCAGCAGCAAAGTTCTCAGAAAAGTTCTGTTCTTTCATTTGGGAGTTAACCCAAAGATGGAATCAACCAGCCTTGTCCAAACTGGTCAGGGAGTATCAGTGCTACTGAATCTAGTGCTGCTGTGACTGAGCTTTAATTGCGCCTCTTGCTGATGTATGCTGACCACCTAACTTACAAATCCTGCACACTAACACTTCTTCTCTAATACCTAAATCACTGATCCTGCCTGGGAAACAGGGGCACGTTCCTTCCAGCCTAACCAACCGGTGAATTTTCTTTGGGCAGAGGTTAAAAGCAAAATAATGAGGAAAAGGAAAAAAAAAAAAGAAGTCACAGAATGCAGCCAGTTCCCACCCCAGAGCACTGCTCTCTTACTTGCTGAACTACAACGGACACCTTTGAGCATCTGCAGAAGAAAGAGATAGAAAAATAAATCTGAAAAAACCACAACAATTTCCACTGTTAGGAATGCTTTTAGCAACCCTTCCGTGGTCTGAATTTTAGACCATTTTCCAGTTAAACTTATCAATTTCTAAAGTTTAATTATAATTTCATTCAGCCTGACAGCAAATTATTTCTTCAAGATTTCACCCCTTGGGGTGTACACTGGAGCATCTTTCTGGGAATGCTGCCCTTGATTTGAACATCCTTCCAAGGGTGATGTGCACAGACTGCTGCAATAGGAAAAAAATCCACATCCAGCGGTCACATAAGTAATGTGTTCCTAATTAGCATGATTAAAGCTAAAGATCAGAAATTTTCCAGATGAACATTATGGCTACACACTGTCTTGTCTTTTCCTTTTGGGAACAATCAAGGAAGCATTTAGCTAAAGCACTTGCATGGGTAATGTTGCCATCTTGCTTTCGTTCTGAGTTGACAACTGTCTGCAACTTATGCATGAAATATGGAGCATAAATACTGCTCCATCGAGGGGAAACATGTTATGGTGATGTAGAATTCAAAAAAGAAGTGGGGACTAAAGGGCCATTAAGTTTTTATATTGGTTTTAATAGCACTACCTCACAAATATTCCAGCATGCTGATGGACTGTCTCTCACCACAAACACTCAATGCAGACTCTAGGGCTCCCCAAGAGGGATAGAGCAGGATGCCAATATTTGGAAAGACTAGAGAAAATTAGACAGAAATGAAAGAAAAAAGTTAAACTTTAGGACTGTTTGTTCCACTCTCAGCATACTGAGGCATCTCAGAGCAGGGCACAGGCCTAACTTCAAACTGCCATGAAGGACTTGAGAATCAGTGAAGATCTGGCATAGAAGAAGCTCTGGTCACTTTGCTCACTGCTTCCTCTTGTTTCCATGAACATTCCACACAGATCACACAGGATTAACATAAAGCACTGGGTGATGACCTTAACTTCACTCCACTTCCATCTTCCCAGTCTCTCACCCTATATTCCCACAGGTCTCATGTCCCCCGTGTGCACAACAGCAAACTCTTACAGTGGTTAAATGAGCCCAAGTGTGCCTGAGCTGGGGCAAAGGGGGAGGGTGGGGTAAACTGGTGGTTCTGGGAACAGTTCAGCACTTCTCATCTCAATATACTTTGCAAAAGTGTTTAAAATATCTTTAATTCTCCTTGAATTAAATCTTCGAATTTTTCTTTCTTTTGTTGTTGTTTTTCCTACCTTTGCTGTTTCTGCAGCAAAGCAAAGAGTGGCAGAACTCCCCAGATTTCTTTGCTTCTACTTTTTGAGAACCTTCTCACAAAGCCACATCACTGATCCCATTTCCTGCATTCCCTTCATCATGGAAGTGCTGTACTTTCATTATTGTGCAACTTTATTTTCCTTCTTTAAATCCTCTGTAACTCTGTGAAAGTTGAAGTGACAGTCAAAGCTAGACACTACTTGAGGAAATGATGGCTTGTTTTGTGGTATCAGAAGATCATGGGCTTTGGGGACTCTAAGTTCCACAGGATTTTGCATCCATACACAGCATCTTTGTCACCAGTGTCTCCCTGCCCATCCTGTTCCTGTGCTGGAACAATTCCTTGCCTTCTGTTCAATTCACGCACCCTCATCCTTCCAAGGCTCTCAGGCAGTCTTACATTCTCCCATCAGTTCTTCTCTGCACAGATGTCTTTCTAGAACAAAAAGATGCTTTTTTCCAAAGAGGCCAGGATGCCTTTTCCATGACACAAGCATCTGTCTGTCACTGTGCACATCCAGTGCCTCAGCTGGCCCACGCTTCTGAACTCTCCTCAGTGGTGATGAGGAATTCACACAACCCTCTGGGTTTGCTTTAGTTTCCATTCTTTGGTTTCCTTCCCTAAGGCTGAGGGTTCCTGCCAGCCCATGACCCTGTCACGATGCCTTGGCACAGTGAATACTGCAGGCTCCCGTGGCTGCCTCCCTGACGTGCCTGCCCCTGCACAGCGTGGCTGCACATGTCCTGGCACCCCCTGAGCAGAGCAGCCTGGGGTTTGTTTGGCCCACCTGAGCACCCCTCTGGGGAGCCTCAGCAGGAATCTGCTTGTCCTCCAAAATGTCCTCTCTTGCCTTAGGCAGGATTTCATTGGCAATTCGTAGGATTCAGCACAGAAGGCAGGAATTAGGGAGGATTGGCACAGAACCACTCACCGCTGCTCCTTGCAGAACTCCCTCTGCCTCTGGTGGAGCTGAGCCACTTCCAGAGGAGTCAGGGGGTTCAATACAGCACATCCAACTGCCCCCACTCCACACCAGCTCCAAGAGCTTTAGGCTTTTCCCATCCCTGCTGCAAGTTCTGAAATGAAGCAGCCAATCCCAGGCATAAATCCACAGTGATTTATGTGCTGCTGGCAGGTTGTTGGTTTAATCTGTACAGATTCAGGTGTATGAGATGGATATGAAGGCTTTAGCTACAAAAAAATGCAATTTTACATTCCGTGTCCCTGATTGCCTTGGCATATGCTGGAGTTTGCTTAGAATTTTGAGAAGGAAATCAGTCAGCAAGTCCTGCTGCTTCCAGGTCCTCAGATCTGGTTCTTCTCCTTCCTCCATATCTGTAATATAACCCTCTGCTACCTTCTGTTATCTTCTGCTCTTCTGCCACTGACAGACGCTTGTCCCCTTCGGGTTTAAATCTCTACTGGGTTTACATTTCAGCTTTATTTTGTCGTAAACTCTGCTCTAAAGTCAGCATGTCTATTGTCTGTGACTCGTGTGCAGGTTCCAAAATGTAATTCAGCTACAGGGCATGGTAAAGATCCATTTTTGGAAAATTAGTCCTTTTCTCACTCCACTGTTTCTCCAGCCATGTAACAGTGTGATGGGTGTCTACCACTGAACAATGAACCCTCTTTCATGCAGCTCCTTAGCAATGGCAGAAATCACAATTTAAGTCTGCCTCCACATGGAAAAGGAGCCATGTGACCAAACAAGAGTAGTGATGGTTAATGATCAC
The DNA here is from genome assembly GCA_014706295.1 of Lycocorax pyrrhopterus obiensis. Taxonomy (NCBI): domain Eukaryota; kingdom Metazoa; phylum Chordata; class Aves; order Passeriformes; family Paradisaeidae; genus Lycocorax; species Lycocorax pyrrhopterus. The sequence goes on from JACSVZ010000005.1 coordinate 18,852,315, forward strand.
CAGTGGGGTGTTGGGAACCAAAGATCCTGCTCGGGCTAACGGGAGAGGTGGTGCCCCTCATCCTGACCAGCCAAAGGCACCACTCAACACTTTCCTGTGACAACAGTATGAACAGAAGAGACTGTCACCTGAGGTGAAATGCTGCTTTACAAGAACTAAACAAGAAATAACTGTGCCAAACCCAGACATTTTCCTAAGAAACTGGCTGCCAGTGCTTGTGGGGCATTGCAGTTTTATCTGAGTTCAGGGAAGAAGGCAGCTGGAAAGCCTCAAAACTCACTGGAGGAGAGAATAAAAAGGGCTTCAGGGCACAGAACTGGCTAGGAAAGTGTGCTTGAAAACTGCCAGCATGGAAACTGCTAGCTATTGCTGACCTTTCCGTTGTTTACAGAAACAGAACTTTCAACACCTGTAACTGGGAGGGAACGAGCTGAAGAAAGATCTGACTCACATCATCATTTTCACCTCCTAAGAGAAACAATTCTGTAAGTCTTCAAGCACTCACCATGCAAGCCACAAGGCAGTGTTCCTGGAGAACAAGCTGTCTCTGAGCACTGCCACCTGATTTCATTGCTGGGGGTCATTCCACATCCCTCTTCATCACTCCCAACAGCATCCTGGCACCCACACATGTTGTCTATTCATTGCTGCTGCTCCATCCCCTTGACTCCCTCCCATGCTCCTGCCTGCCAGCCTGGCAGTAGCACACGGATAGATCCTGCCTGACCGCACACTGGAGCCTTGCTTTCCATGAGGGCATTACAGGAGATCTCTCTCATCTGTCCCTGACACCACTGACAGTGCAAGGCTTGTACCGACCGTGTTCCTGTCGGACCTTTGCTGCTGAGCCGCAGCCGAGCGGCGCTCCCCAGGCTCGGGAGGGGATGAGGACGCTGCCCACACATGGCTGTCGGGGTAGAGCAGCCCTGTGGGGAGTCAGGCCTCCCTCGCTTGGGACACAGGTGAGAAAAGGACACTGTTGATGCATGCACTGCTGGGATTTCTTGCAGGGAAAATAAACAGTGAAGCTGTTGCCCAGCCTCTCAGAGTGCCGGGAGACAGGACAGGGCTTGAGTATCACTCATTATTCAGCTTTCTGAAAACAGTTCAGTGGAGAAAAAGCAATTCATTGGTGTTGATCTTTCGGATCGTTTTTTGGTTATCCTGTGCAACCAGGGGAGCTTTAAATTTCTGCTTTCCAAACAATAAACCATTGAGACTGAGGTTTGGATGTGATCATCTGGCACCTAGAGCTGAAACTAAAATCTGCACACTGCATGATTAGTGATGAAATTCCGTGTGTTGGCAATGTCGGTGACAATCCAGCTGCAGCACAAGGCTCATGCAGTTGTCTCCATGTGCTTCTCCTGTTTCTTTAAGAAACTCAGTATTTCATCTTCCTGCAAAATATTTAACCAATTCCCTTCTCTGTACAAGGCAATTTGTGATATGGGGTAAGGACAAAGTTCATTGGAAATAACCTTGGGGGATTTTTATAAATATCTCACTGCTACCAGGATGTGGGTTTGAGTTCTTTCCCCTTCTTTAAAGTTTATTTTATACCAAGTTTGTAGTTGCGACTGCAGTATTTTTTCTGCCTATAAAACACCAAAAAAATAGAACTAAAATCTGTGGGATGGTGATCATGTACATTTTTTTTAATCTGAGATAGGTTTATTTATCTCCATTAATGCTAGACAGGGATATTTTAGAGATTCATGGCTGGATCCATGTAAAGCCAGGCATGACAAAGAGAAAAATAGGCACGGTATTTTTTTGTTAGTGCAGCTTAATGAGCAAATGAAAAGGAGCAATCCTTTTCGTGCCCTACTCCTGCAAGAGCAATTCCATGATTATTGATTGTTACTAGAAATAACTGTTTAATATTGAAATAGCTGTTTGAGGTACAGGATGCACAATGTTCATACTGCTTGAGCTTTTCATTTCAAAGTATTATCAACACTCTCAAATCAGAGTTAAACCACTGCCTTCCACAGGATGAAATTTAATTACAAGATTCAATTATTTCTGTATTCAATACAGAATGGAAAGAAGTGATAGAGAAAAGGGACACGGAAGGGTGATGCAGAACCAATCACAGTTACACAAGCATCCCCAGACTCAGAAGCCAAGACATTCCTGTTTCATCATTCACAGCAAAAATATCTCAGCAATGTGAAAGCTGCTGTTTTTTTTCTTGGGTATTTAAATGATGTTAACAAATGTTAGCTTATTATCCAAGCCTTTGGTGTCCTCTTGTAGGGCTTAAAAACTGATCTGCCCCATCTCTTGGAGTCATGGTCCCAGTTCCCCCACACCATCAATGTGGAGGGAATGGGACTGACCTGAGAACTGCAGCAGTGCCAAAGCTGGAAGAGGAATCTCTCACGTTCTCTCCCAGCTTTACAGCATGCCCAGACAGGCTCTTTTAAATTAAATGCACATAGATAGGTGTGGGGAATCTCTCCACTCACATTTTTAATGTTTTTTTCTTAATTATGCAGTGCCTAGGTGTCTTGGGGTGGTTTTATGGTGATACTGTATTTCCCTATCATCTGCTTTATGCCCAGAAATGGGTCCCATAGCTTTAAGCTGGGTCCAGGAGAGTGGGGAGAGAAGCTGGGAGAATTCTTCGCACAGTTTGTGTTCAAGGACTCACACACACTCCCCCACGTTCTCACTGCTGCAGAGCCGAGGGAGCACCTTCCTACTTTTAGCCAGCCTGTTAGCTGAGGCAAGAAATTTTCCCGGGACTGCATACCGAAATCCTCTGGAACTTCTTCTTCTTCTTCTTCTTCTTCTTCTTCTTCTTCTTCTTCTTCTTCTTCTTCTGGAACTGTTTGGCCTAGCTGTGATCCGAGAACCAGATCATCAGACCCCGTGGACTGGCAGGAAGGCTGAGGGGATGCCGCATCCCAGCCTCGGACCTTGGGAGGGGCTGAGCCAGCTACAGAGGGAACTCTACAGAGGGAACTCTACAGAGGGAACTCTAAATCCACCAGCTTTCTCCACAGTGAGGAGGTTAATTATCTAACATTATTCTTTTTTTTTCTTTGCCCTGCCGGCACTCCGCTTGTTAAATAAATAGTTTTTTTCACTTTCATCCAAGAAATTCCTTCTGTATCAGTGGGGGAGGGAGTGCTGAAACCTGCCTTCTTACGAGGAGACGTTCGTTACAGGACGTTTCCTCCTAAACTCATCTCAAACCGAGGCACTACGTTAACCCTTGTGGTACATAGCAACTGTCCTTAAGAAAAAGGATTTCCTCAGCAAGGCTTTCTATACAAGACCCTTCTCTGCCCTGGTGCTGTCTTGTGTAACAAGGCTGAGGGAGCCCTGCTGAAGGTGGAGGAGAGAGCAGAGATGGAGACCCAGCCCTGCAGAGACACCAGTGTCCTGGATGATGCCGGTTTCCCTCTCCTTGGGAACATGGCCTCTCCCTCTCACTGTCGACTCATCATGACTTTCAGACCAAATTAGTTTTGCCTTTTTGACCCCTGGAAGCTCTGAATGCTCAGTGCCTTGGGGTGGGCAGGGCTGGAATCCCAGCTCCAGGAGAGTCACGGGGGCAGAGGTACAACCTCAGTCCCTTTGATCAGTCTGGCTGGCAGGAGCCCTGGCACAGGGCGTGCAATGGCATCCTGTGCTCAGTCTACTGTCAGCTCTGAGTGAGACATTCCCCGAACACCTACGAGTTACCCTCCAGCTTTGATCATCTCAGTTTATTGGGAAACAGAGATTATGTGATACTGCTGTGCTGAGCTTCTTGGAATCACAGACATCCAGCAGTTAAATCAGCAAAGGTAATGCACAGGGTTTGGCCAACAGAAAGTATCTTCCGTAGAATAATAATCACCGAAGTGTTTTTTACTGGTCTCAGTAAAATACACATTTGCTTTGGTGTGCATCTTGAACAGAACCAGGAGAACCTTCTCACACTGCTCCTTTGCCCTCCTCTGCTCTGGAATATGCTCGCTGCTGTGCCTGCAGCATAGGGGAAGCTCGCGGTGTACAATGCTGCCTTTTAAAAATGTTTCCTATTCCACTGGGACAGAGGCGCACCACAAAAAGCACAGAAATTATTTTGTAATGGACCTGATTTACTGCACGTGTGCTTACCTGGGTCAGCTGCCAGGATGCAGGTCTAGTGCACAAGTTTTGGCAAAGTTTGGTAATAAAGGATGGCGGTCCCATGCCCAGCCTGCTCCAGGAATACCAGTGATCCTGGGAGCACAGTCACAGTAATTAACACATTTCAGCCCAGTGCTGACTGTGACAAGCTCTGTGCTGTGGGGACCTTTTGCTCACCACAGGCAGCTCTGAAGCAGCTCCACATCTTCAGTGAATCATTCCTTCAGTGAGACAGTTATTTGCACGTTGTCTGACCCTTTGCACAGGGAAAAAATGTCATAGAAGCATAGAAGGGTTTGGGTTGGAAGGGGCCTGCAGGATCATCTCATTCCAACCCTCTGGCACAGGCAGGGGCACCTTCCACCAGACCTGGTTGCTCCAAGCCCCATCCAACCTGGCCTTGGACATTTGGAGTCCAATCTTCTCACTGCACTGGTACAGTTGTGTCCCAAACACTCATCCTGACTCTTGGGTGGTGAGAGCACATGTCCCAGAGCGTGTGGGCTGGGAAGGTCTGTGATTTGCTTTACTCTATCTGTGCACACACAGAGATGAAGTTTCGGGGGGAGTCAGTTCTGAGGTTTTGCTGGCACCAAGCGCCTCCTCTGTTATGGTGTTTGCTTTGCAGATTTGTACCATCCCCATGTCACTGCCTTTGTCAGTGACTGCCACAGGAACTGTTAGTGCAGGTGTTAATTCATCCTGTGATGGGATGAGTGAAAATCCCTGCTGCTTATCTCTCCCCTGGGCATGTCCCTTTACAGGCCCTTCTGTTAGGCTGTTCGGACACATCCCCCTTTCGTAAGGAACTTCCAGGAACCCATTCCCATAGGAGGAGAGGGGGCTGTGTGCGAGCACTCCCTACTCCCAGCTGGGTCACAGGCAAACTTCCTTGCAATGGTTTGGCACTTGTATTTCTTATTTGGCCAGACATACTGAGGAGAAAAAAGTATATTTAACTATCACAATTTGTGAAAGTTCCAGTTAAGCTTCAAGTTAGGCAAAAAGGAAAACAGAGCTAGGGAATTGATCTATTTTTTATTGCTGACTCAAGATAAAAGACTCAGTGAGAGGCAACCTCTGAAGTGCTAAACTGATGATGAGTTCTGAAGACATATGTCTCTGTTCTGACAGGACCAAATACTACATAAAAGATATTTTTCAAGAAGCAGTGCTTCAAACATTTATTGGTCAGACAAGAGGCTCTTAATGTATACATTTATGCAAAATATAAACCACATTATTAACCTTCACTGAGAGCAGATAAACATGCTGTGCATTGCTTGGAAGGCATTAGAAATGTCATTTCAAGCATCTTGATTTTCTTCTACCTCTTCTTTTTTATCACAGAGTGGGAATAGTGTGCAAGATCATTCCAGTTTGTGCAAGACTGCAGCTTGCACATGCTGCCTGTGGTACCGAGGCACACAGCTCCCATGGTTTGGCAGGGAGAGTCACAGCTCTGAACAAGCTTCAGGACACTCCAGAATTCTGCTGCTCTCGTCATCCACACAGCACATGCAGCAATGTGGACATCAGGGTGCTGTGCCCAAGCTGCTGGGGCCTGGGCAGTGGGCTCACACTGGTCCATATGCCATGGCTCAGGAGCGGTTCCGCTCCATCCTGCAGCGTTCTCCTGCAGCCACCTGCCTGCGCTAGCTTGTCCTCTCGCTCCAAGCTAGGTTCAGATCTGTACCAGAAGAGAATGGGAATTGGCAACTGAGTGCTGTTCTGAGGAAGCTGATGGCATTTTCTGGAAACCAAGGAGTTTGTCAATTGCTTTAGTTACTGAGTAAGACACATCCAGTCCAGTTAGAATCCAAGTTCCACATCCTCTCTTAATGGCTCTCCAATAAAGGCCCAGCAGCACACCTCAGTGCCCTGGCCCAGAGGAATTAGCCTTTGCTTCACCCGGACAATGAGGGCCTTTGTCCCATGGGAAGAAGGCACCTGACTGAAGCAGGTGATACTCATTTGATTCTGAGATTTGGGGAAGTTAAAACTCCCTCACACTTCGTGATCCAGGGCCTGTAGAGAAATGGTCCCCTCCAAGATACCCTGATCTGGTTGACTGGGCTGTTTGCTGATGTTGTTATCATTCTGCTATCAATGGTGTTATCAGCCCCTCTCCATGCTTGGTAAGTTTCCCTTTGTTGTCATCCAGGTTGCAAGGTGATCCCTCAGCTGTGGTCCCTGTGATGAGCTCCACTGAAGCCCGACTTTGTTTGCTTCCCTGGGATTTCACAGGTGCAGCCAGTCATGGAGTTCAGGCACGCATTCCTCTGAAGTGATAAAAACAGTACGTCTGATGAACCTAGAAATGTTGCTGTGAAACATTTTCTGTGAAAAATCAGGCAAATTAGTGAGGGAACAGGGAGGAAGAGCACAGGTCTGATGAGGAGTGGCTGAGAGGGCTCAGCCTGGAGAAAAGGAGGCTCAGAAACTCCCTGACAGGAGGCTGTAGCCAAGTGGGAGTCAGTCTCTCTTCCCAGGTAACAGGTATCAGGACAAGGGAGAACAGCCTCAAATTGCATCGGGGAAGTTCAGGTTGGAGGTTAGAAAAATTTCTTTCCAGAAAGGACTGTGCAGCCCTGGCACAGCTGCCCAGGGCAGTAGTGGAGTCCTCATCCCTGGAGGGATTTAACAGGCATGTGCATGTGGCACTTGGAGACATGGGTTAATGGTGGCCTTGGCAATGCTGCAGGAGCAGTTGGACTCGATGATCTCAGAGTACTTTTCCAACCTCAATGCTGCTGTAATTCTGAGGAGGAAGTGGAGAAGAAGAAAAAGGAATAGAAATTCGCGTTGAAGTTTGCTGGCTCAGTCCAACATGAGTGCATTCTGTGCCAGTCACTCACATGAACATGCTGAGAGATGATTAGCTTTGACTTCTCTGATACTTATCTGCATAATTTGTTCTATGTTTTCACTTATCTTTTCTTTAACAAGGAAACATGCCAATAAACTGAATGAGTGGGTCAAGTTCTATTTGTCAATTTAATTTGTTTTGGCTACAGCGTGAAGATTAAAACATGCAAGTGAGAGGGAAATAGGATGAGTATGAACGCACAACCAGAAACCTGGGCTTAGACCATCCACTGCAAACCTACCACCTGGGTCAGGAACACTTTCCTGTAAAAGGGAACTGATGTAATCAGGTTCAAACTTGCCTCTGGTAAGCCAGATATGACCAAAAAGGATCTGCTCATTTAATACGAACCGTAAGTATCTCAGACCCCCCATTCTGAATTATTGTAAACAGGATTGATTTTTTTTAATTGGCTAGTAACTGCAGCTGGATATCACTTTTCTTTTTGTAACTGCTGGTGTTGTACAGGTGTCACACGGCCAGAGAATTTTGGGAAGAGGATTCAAGGGCTTTCTGCTCAGCTGAAGAACAGAAATTCAAAGGAGATCTTCCCTGGCATTTGCAGCATCTTGCCCCTGAGTGAAAAGCGCAGTGGGTGTTGGACACCACCGTGGGTGTCAGAGTAAGGGGATTTTACAGAGAGAGCACTTCATCCTCCACGAGTTCATCCTGCAAACCATCCAGGTATGCCCCCTGAGCAAAAATATTTTTCCTACAAGAAAATCAGTAGTGGAAAGGGGATGTAAGAAAGAGTGATATTTAACATGATGTGAGAGAGATGATTACTCATGGCAGATGATGGTGACAGCTGGGGAATCACAGTGTCAAACTCTGCAACGTGATGGAGAGGGATTACTGGTTGTACACACAGGGAATTCTTCCTTTTCCCCTGAATAAAACATACTTTGCTTTCACACATACTCGCTGGTGTGACAAGCAGGACAGTGCAAAGGATGAAGGATACTTGCACTTAAGGGCTTCTAGGAAGGAAATCTTGTTTTGTTGGGTTTCTTATTTTGCAGAAGAATCTTGTTTGAATCCAACCCTCCCTTCTCTCAGCAGAAGGCAGCTGGAACTGAACCCTCACACAATCTAGGGTAATATTGTGTGTGCGAGCCCTGGGGTAATGGTTAGACTTGATGATCTTAAAGGTCCTCTCCAACCTAAATAGTTCTGTGATTCAATGGAAATCCTAACTAGCTAGGGTAACAGCTAGGACAGACCTGAAAGGACTGTCTGCTTTTCCTTGACTCAAAAGACAGACTATGATACCGAGAAATGCTTCTCGTTAGACAGGAGCCTGATCAGGGCTGGCTCCTCTTGCCATGGAGTTTTACACAGAGGGCTGAGGTGTATCCATTGATAGAGCAGGTGTCTCATAGTGATTCCCTGCTATGAAACCCTTGCTGCCCAGGCTCAAGCCAAGCTGGAAAATCTTGAGCTGAAGCTGAACCAGACTCAAGGGACATTTACCAGCTGCCTGAGGGACCCTGCTGGCTCCTGCCTGGGTCATGGCAGCCCAGCCCTCCTCACCTCTCTGCTTCCAGCAGTGACACGATGAGGGATCTCTCACCAGACCAGAGGGGGTCACCCATCAGGAGAGCAATTCTATCTGTATTGCCTGCTTCTAGGTTCTCCCTGGAGAACCTAGGTTCTCCCTGTTGCAAGTGAATGAGCAGCTACAAAAGAACCATCGAATTAAGACCTGAAGTCATAAATCCGTGGTAGTTTGTTTTCAGGGTGGCTTTATTTGATATTTGCCTCAAAAAGATCAAGAGAGTCAAGGGCAAAGCAGGCTGTAAGGAATGAAGTGATGGTTTTGTCCACTGCTCTCTCCTGCACCAGCAGGGCCCAGAGTGGTACAAGCAGCTGTGGACAGTCCTCCCCTCCACCCTGCTGAAACATGCCAGGCACGAGGGGCTCTGTGGGCTCGTCAGATATGCCTCACGTTCCTCACACTGCCCACTGGGCTCTGCTGAGCTGGGCCTCACAAGTCTTCCTGTTCTGGGGAGTCTTTGGGCTTGTGCTTGTCCATGGACATATTTCACCCTCTGGAGAAAATGGGGGATTTGGAAAAGCTGAGCTCTGCAGCTGGGTGAGCAAAATACGAACTCTTGTGTCCAAAGTGTTCAGAACAAAGTCAGACAGGGAAGATGCTGGAGGCAGGAGGAAAAAAGGTTGTCTGGTTTGCTTTTGTCTTCCAAAAGAAAATGAGCCTAGCAAGAAACATATCAAATGGTGACATTGCATGGATTTCTGAGCAACTTTCCTGGGTGTTCCAAGAGCCTGGGCCAAGAAATATTTGAAGCTGTGAGTGCACTGGGTCCTTCAGAGCAGACTGACACAATGACCACTTCCTCCATGATGTGTACCAAGAGAAATTATGGCCTGGGCCCATCTTTAAGCAGTTTCTGTCTTTGCAGCCCCACTTCCCAACCTGTCAGTGCTGGAGCTGACTGCCCCACAGCACAGCAGCCCTGGCAGCAGCCTGCCCTGTGCCCGTGATCATCGTGCTGTGAAAATGACCTGGAACAGGCTCATGGACATACATGGCTGCTCATTTATAATATAGCAGAAAAGTCACTGTCACTGCCAAGAAAAGACAAAAGGCCACCAAACAATAACCCAGCCGTAAATGAAGGTTATAAATATGGAGATGGGTGGGAAATAACTACAGGCTTCCTCTCATACACATGGCACCCAGCTTGGAAAATGTCCTTCAGGTCAAGATGCTGTATGTGCCATGGGCAGCCTTTTCTGATCAGAAATTTTTCAGTGAAAAAAAAATTAATCTGCTTTTCTTAGTTTCCATAGGCCAACATTAGGATGCAAGGTCAGAGCTCAACTTCGAGTGGAAAACAGGGACAAGTGAAGCCTGCGGCCCCTGGGCACCCCGTGTCTCTCATACAGAGGAAGCTCCTTCAAGGATTTGAAAGTAAGTTTGAAAAATCAATTCAAAAATACGATCAATTGCACAGAATGAAGCTGTGGGGACAAGTGAGAGCAAAAGGTTGCCCAAAGACCTGGTACATTAAAAAATCGCACTGATTGCAACTGCCTTCATGCTGCCCTCCCAAAACAGTTCTCTGTGAGATTCATTGGGCAAAGGCTGAAATATTATTTAGTTGTACAGTAACACCACAACTGTGCCACAGCCATAGTTGTTGCCTGGTGGATAAGAACAGTCGATTTGCATTAAATCCTGAGGACATACTTTAGGCAGCAGTTTGCTCCTGCCATCGCTGAGTTTCAGCCCAATTCCTGATCCCAGATGCAGCTCTGGCAGAGGATGTATGCACACATTTAGGGCTGGATTCTGTTCAGCTGTGGATGGACTGTGTGCTGGCCACATCACAGGAGCTACATCTGTCCTAAGAGTCAGATGGGCTCAGTGGCAGCAAGTGAAACCAGAAAATCGAGGAGAGGAGAGGAGAGGAGAGGAGAGGAGAGGAGAGGAGAGGAGAGGAGAGGAGAGGAGAGGAGAGGAGAGGAGAGGAGAGGAGAGGAGAGGAGAGGAGAGGAGAGGAGAGGAGAGGAGAGGAGAGGAGAGGAGAGGAGAGGAGAGGAGAGGAGAGGAGAGGAGAGGAGAGGAGAGGAGAGGAGAGGAGAGGAGAGGAGAGGAGAGGAGAGGAGAGGAGAGGAGAGGAGAGGAGAGGAGAGGAGAGGAGAGGAGAGGAGAGGAGAGGAGAGGAGAGGAGAGGAGAGGAGAGGAGAGGAGAGGAGAGGAGAGGAGAGGAGAGGAGAGGAGAGGAGAGGAGAGGAGAGGAGAGGAGAGGAGAGGAGAGGAGAGGAGAGGAGAGGAGAGGAGAGGAGAGGAGAGGAGAGGAGAGGAGAGGAGAGGAGAGGAGAGGAGAGGAGAGGAGAGGAGAGGAGAGGAGAGGAGAGGAGAGGAACTAGGTGCAACAACAGAAAGAGAGAAAAGGACAAGGCACAACTGAATCTGTGACCTTCGTACACGAATTTGGAAAGCTGCTAATGTTCCTCCGGTCGGGCGGAGGTGACGCGGCTCCCGGCGATCACCCAGTGCCCTCTGCTGACACCAGACCGGAGTAGCCTTGCAGAAGCCCGAGCGGTATCAACTGAGTTGCTCAACAGATATCCCGAGCTCTTAATTCCTCTGGCAGCAAAAAACCACAACAATTCCCCTCTGGGAAAATGATGGAACGGCGCTGGCCTGCCCCTTCCCGCAGCTCCTGCGGGGATGCCCCGTGTCCTGCCCATGCCTGCCTGCCCGAGTGCGCCCATGGAAACACCCGTGATTCAGCCTTGCAGGATGCTGTGGAAAAACACTCCTATGAGACTGACTTCTGCACCACATCGTGTGTTAAGTGGATGATCCTGCTGTGCTGATGGAGGGTATTTCTACGTCCGTATGTCCATGTGTCCGTGTGCCCGTATGTCTGTGTGCAGGGGTGCTCACAATCTGCTTCGCCTCCCCAGTTGATTCCTGCTTGGTCTCTGTGCCCTCTAGTGTTGTGAACATTCCAGTAGGTAAAAAAACTGTAAAACTGATCCCTGCTTCAGAATTCCTGGCTTTGCTAACTCTTAATACATTAATCCGTTAATTACGCAGCACAGTTACAACTTAACGGAGACAACGTGACCCTGAGCGTATCAGACGATCACAGCACAACACCAGACACCTGAGAACATGGTTCTGTAAACTGAAGGTAACATCCCCAGAGCCTCAGCCTGCAAACCACACCCAAACCTGCTGGCTGTACAGCACTCTACCTGACGCGGCCGTCCCTGCCTGCCTCTGGTATCATCAGCTTTCCCGGATGTTCTCCTGGCTGTGGCTGCAAGGTGCTGATTGAGCTGGGAAATAATCCACCCCAGTAACAGCTGGCCCCACAGACAGGAACTGGGATTAGAGTAGGACTGCCCGGTTTGGTCTCAGACCCAGCGTTGGTGGGCTCAGGCTGGTCAGAACAGCATGGCTTTCCAGGACCTCAGTGGGAACCACCACTAACTGACCACTGACCACTACACCACCACTAACCGACCACTAACTAACCACTACACCACCACTAACCAACCACTAACCACCACAAACCACCACTAACTGACCACTAACCATGACACCACCACTAATCGACCACTAACTACTAACCATCACTAACCAACCAATAACCACTACTAACCACCACTAACCACCACTAACCAACCACTAACAAAGCACTAGCCAATCACTAACCACCACAAACCTCCACTAACCACTACTAACCACCCACAAACCACTACAAACCACCACAAACCTCCACTAACCAGCTCTAACCAGCCACAAACCACTAACCACCACAAACTATTACTAACCACCAATAACCACAAACTATCACTAACCAGTACAAACCACTAACCACCCACAAACAACCACACACTATCACTAACCACCACTAACCAACCACTAACCACTACTAACAACCATTAACCACCCACAAATTACCACTAACCACCACTAACTAACCACAAACCACCAACCACCACCGCAAGCAGCCACCAACAGCTCAGTCCGGGGCAGCTCTGCCCATGCCCAGCCAGCAGCTGGACGCGCTACCGGCAAATCCTTCACTGATGCAATGGGCCTTTCAGCAGAAATCAGCTCTGCAGGTGACCTCTGCTGCCGGGACTGTGCTCAGTGAAACCCCTCTGGTGCCAGGCTCCCGCAGGGCAGCCGCCGGTGTTCCTGGCCCGCACCTCCCCCCACGGGAGCCCCCCCGTCCCGTGGCCGTGGGTGATGCAATGAGGCGATTGCATCAGAGGCGGCCCCGCTGAGCCGCCTGCCTGTGTGAGCGGTGAAATCATCCCCACCGCCCAGAACGGCTCCTCCGAGCTCCCCTCGCCTGCGACGTTGCGTCATTGACCGACTGAAGCACTGGGCTGAGAAATCCCACCAGCTGGTGAGGGAACAGGGAGAGAGCGCACAGGTCCCATGGGGAGTGGCTGAGGGAGCTGGAGTGGCTCAGTCTGGAGAAAAGGAGGCTCAGAGGGGACCTTCTGGCTCTGCACGACTCCCTGACAGGAGGGGGCAGCCGGGGGGGTCGGGGTCTGCTCCCAGGGAATAGGGACGGGATGAGAGGAAACGGCCCCATGTTGCATCAGGGGAGGTTCAGGTTGGATACGAGGGAAAACTTCTTCCCTGAAAAGTGGTCAGGCACAGGCTGCCCAAGGCACTGATGGAATCACCATCCCTGGAGGTGTTCAGAATGAGTGCGGTGTGGCACTTGGGGGCATTGTTTAGTGGTGAACATGGCGGGTGCCAGGTTAACATTTGGATTTGATGTACTTAAAGGCCTTTTCCAACCATAATAATTTTGTGAAGTTGACTGCTTAACAGAATTTCATTAAACCCTTTCAGTTATTCCAACCTGACAGTATGGCTTCTGTTGAAGCTGCTACACAGTGACAGTGGGGAGCTGAGGAGAGTTCTCAAAAGCACTGGCTGGAATGAGAGTGCTTGAATTTTGAAAGGAAAGAGAGAGAAATGGGGACTATGCCCCAAAATAATAGGTTTAAACCCAAACACAGTTCAGGTACTCATCCTGGCAGCAGGGCCCTGTCGTGGGCCTGGGTCAGGACTGAGGAGCAACAGTTCGGGGACAGCGCACTGAAGGGGGAGCACTGAGGGCTGTCACCGGGAAAATCAACTCCCCCTGCACAAGGAGGTTCAGTTCCACACAGCAGTTTGGTTCACACTGTGGTAGTCAGTCATTGCACGGCAATCTTGGGATACCTCCAGTGCGGCTCCCCAGAGCCACCCAGACACTGAGGGTGAGTCACGGCAAGGGCTGGGAGACGTTAACGCTAAGCCTGGAAGAAGCCCTCTGTTCCGGGCCGGCCATGCCCGGCGTGTGCTGCCCACACACACGATACCCACACTGCACACACAGTACACAGTGTGCACACACTGCGGGCCTCAGCCGCAGTCGGAACCGGTGACATTATTCCTTTCTGGTGTGTATTCCCTCACGGCTGCCGAGGGGCGGCCGGGCCCGGGGCTCCTTCAGCCTCCAGCCACACCTGAGGTGCCGGACAACCGCAGGTCTTCGGGAACAAGGTGCCGCAAGCCCGGGGGTTCTCTAGTGTCACACCGCGGCCGGTGACAACGGGACGCCCCGGCGCTGTTGTGCCCAAACTCCGCTTGGCACTGAGCCCCGCCGCCCCCCGGTCCCGGCCTCGCCGCCCCCAGCCCGCCCGGACGCCGGCCCCGCCCCCCGCACTGCCAGCCAGGCGCAGTCCCCGCGCGGCACAGAGGCCCCGGCCTGTGGAGCAGCCAGACGGCTCGGTGCGGTGCTGGCCCCGGCCGTCGCCGAGCCCTCGGCCTCCGCAGCAACGAGGTCGCCCGGTGACGTCGCGGCCCCGCCGCCGGCGCCGCCGGGACGTCACAGAGGGCGGTGTTCTTTGCTCCGCCCTCCCTTGTGACGTCCTGCAACCCCATTGGCTGCCGGCGAGTAAGCGGGGCTTCCGCTGCCCATCTCAAGGGGCTGCCGGGGGCCGCCGGCCGATGCGGGCTCGGCGCCAGGCGGGGGGCGGCGCGGGCGCAGCAGCGGCGGCCAATGCGGGCACGGAGCGGCGGCGCCGGCACGGAGCGGCGGAGCTCCGCAACCTCGGCCCCGCTGCGCCGCGAGCCCGGGGCCGCCGCTGCCTCTCCGCGCCGCGAGCTCGGGGCCGCGCGCTGGAGGGGGGCGTGCCAGGCCGCCTGGGAAGGAGGTGGGAGCGGCGCCCCTCGTGCCCCCCGCCGCCGGGGCGCCCCTTCTGGCCGCCGGCGCTCCCGGGTCCCTGCGCCGGCCGCCCCAAATCGGCGGGGGATTGTTGCCCTGAGTTTGCAGCTGTTCAGTGTTTTCATTTTCTGTAAAAGTTTCTCACGCACTTTCTGTAAACATAGCTGTGTTTTGCTAACCGTACTTCATTTTTTTTCATTCCATTCTCCTAGGCGGAGACGTTTGATGGATTTTTCCTTTGACCAGTGTGATTGAGGGGTGGTAATTTCTCCCTGCAATCCACGGTGTTTTTTAAGTGCATATATAATAAAGCTCGCGGTCTCTGACCCCGGCTCTCTTGCTTCTCTCCTGACAAGGTGTCTGCGTGGTTCTTTCGTGTCCGAGTGTGACAGGGGATGGGAAAAAAGCTGCCTCCCCCTCCAAGGAATATTCCCCCGAGGAATTTGAAATATTAAGACCACTCAGTCATTTAAAGGTGGCCAGAAAATGGGTGTAGCAGTGGAGTGGACACTCTGTGAGTAGGTAGCCTTAAAGTCACATAATGACTGGCACTTCAGTGGGAATTTTTTATCAACACCAGGAGATCATGTCCTGACGTGTTGCATGACAGCAAATTGGGCCAAAATTCTACTGACCTTGACCAAGGTGGACGGGCCACCTTCACTGAACCCGGCAAAGGGACATAAGTGAATCATGTGTGAAAAGCAGACATAAAACATATCCCCTTTAGTTTGCTGGACTGATGCAAGTCTGCAAAGCTCTGTTGACAGGTCATTGGAAGTAGCTGTTGGAACCTAACTGCAGTTTGACGCTTCTTCAGTCAGCATCACCAGGAGGCTTAAGGGTTTCGGTTGAGAGGTGGTGCAGGTTTTTTTCAGAGGAATGGCCCAGTGAAGAGCAGTGTTCACTACCATGACTGACGTTGTATCCTTCAAGAGAAATGGGCTAGGCTTTGCACTATGTGAGAATTCTTGGTTTATTCTAACAGAACTTCCTTGGTTCTGTTGGTTTGGTTTCACAGCTGGAGCAAAGGTACAGCATTGGAAGCCATTCCTAGGGCAGAAGCAGAAGATATCCAAAGCTCTGGACTTCGATGTCCTTCAGCACAGTGTAACTGAGTGTAGTCTAATTGGAGGAGTGCTCAGCATCAGTGATATCAGATTTTTTTAAAGTTCTTAATTCTGTCAAAACAAGAAAGAAGGAAAGTGATGAAGATGAAATCCTTTCCTTTTAAATCTGCCTACGCAACAACTTCAGGAGTAATTGTACTGTGTACTCACCTATTTTAGCACTGAAAGGATATTGGAGTCACTTAAAGAGATGTCTCCTATGGAGTACTATAAAACTGCCATAATGGTCACACGTTTTCATACAGTAGTTTGAGCACAGAAGTAATATATGTACAATCTTGGATGTTTAATCCTGCTGGCTCAAGAGCCAGTGTTGAGCTTTTCTGTTTTAAATCCAGTCTTAGAGCTGTCAGGAAAATTAATCCACAAACACCAGAAGTTTATGTCCAAAAAGGAGAAGGAGGAGTCCTGTAACTTTATTCAAATAAAGGGAGAGGTCATGGGCATTTCCCATGGGGTCTCTCAAATTTTTAGAGGACACAGCCTCCATCTTATCCTAATATCCTGGCCGCATTTCCCTCTCTCTTTCCCCATTGGCTGAGGCACTTGAGAGGTACAGACTACCCGAATCACTTAATACAAACCCCTTTTCTAACGAGTACCACCTCCCCACCCCATTCTTTTCCTTGTGTCTCTATTATTTTTCTCTAAATCCAGGGATTACCACAGCCTTGAGAGAGTAACAATCTGTGCCAATTTAGTGGAATTCCTATGGAATTTATGGCTCCTCCCATTGTCCCATTGCTTCTTTCACCTCTCATTATCTGGCTTTATCCACCAGCAGGCCCACAGTTTGTTTGTAAAGACAACTCCTCATTCCTTTCAGAGCTCTGCAGGAATCACTGCAGCATGACGTTGTGACAAGGGGATGCTGATTCATGTGTAAACCTTAGATGCTTGCCTTATAACTTCAACCAGCTTTGAAAACCAGTGATTATCGGGCATGTTGCAACTTGAGAGTCATGGCAAAGGTTTCACCAAACACTTTAGAGTATCATGCTACAGCTTTCATTCCTAAGGAAATAGCATTGAGCATATTGCTGGCAAAATGCTGAAAGAATAAGCCAAAAAAAAATCCTTTAATGGGAAGGATGGAAAAAATTTAGATGTGTTGATTTGAACTAAAATTATTGTGGACCAAGCCTAAATGTATTTCACACTAAATTCTTAGAATGGATTTTAAGGAAAGGAGAAATATATTAGCTGCTTGTGTTTCAGTTCACTTATAATCCTGGTCCTTCTCATTTCCTTTTCACTATAAAACGTTTCTCAGGCTCAGTGAGCAGATGTGCAATCGGTTCTGTGTGTCCTTGTAATTAAAATAGTCAGGATCTGATGGGTTTCTGCAGTAAAAGGATACAATGAAATGGGGATATAGCCTACAGTGGGAACTCCAGTGGTTTTGCTCCTCTCAAAACATTTCTCCTCTCAAAATGGATCTTTGCAGCAAACTTGACACATTCTTCTACTCCCGAGAGTTATTAATAAAGAAACCTGGGGTGTTTATTAGGTGACAGTGCTGTTCCTCCTGTGCACCTTTGCGCCTGGCTCACAGACCATTTTCACACAGCCGTGGTCCAGAATGCGGGCAGATACAAACCCAGCAGTTTTCTCTTGCCTACTTGACTTCTCAAATTCTTATCACAGGATTATTGCATTACTTTTGTCCATAATATCTGAAATAATTTACCATGCAGTTTTGAATACAGCACAAATATATATTTTACTCTTAGAAATCTGAAAGTGAGTTATATTTAATAGTAGTTTGTGAGTAGTACGGCAATCAAGTCTTAATTATGCCAATCAAGCTTGTAAACAAACCCATATTATCAATCTCTTCACTATATTCATGTGTTTATATGTGATTTTATTCCTATATAACAGAAAACTCGTAGCAGTGGCAAAGAACGGGTGAGGGCAGGGCAGCAGCGGCCCAGCTCCAAGCAGGGCAGGGAAAGGCAGGCTTGGGATCCCGGGGTTTCTCACCTGAGACACCCGAGCAGATGGTGAAAAGTCCCTCTTTTAGTGAAGGTAGGGTGTTAATAAGGTCCCAATGCAATGGCTGCTCTCACAAGTAGAGCTCCACTCAGAGTAGAAGAAAGGCAGCGGGAGACAGAACCCCGTGGTGGCGACGAATTCTCCCCACAGCCACCCCAGCCTCTCTCCCCTACGAATGCTGAAAGCACAAGAGCTGGGGGCTGCACTCAACCCCATTTTTCCAGTCCAAATCTCGAGGTATCTCTGCCCTCCACGAGAAAGCTCAGGTAAAGAGAGAGTAGCCAGCTGCACCCCTTCCCTGAGCTGTGACGACTTCTTTTGTCTCTCTTAAGTATCCAGTCATTATTGTCTCCTAGCAACATGTAGGAGGAAAAACTCCTTAAGGGGAAGAAAAAAAACAACCAAAAGTTGTTTGCTTCTAAAACCCCAACATACGGATGATTCTCACTTTCCTTCCCAGCTACATGTAAAAGCACATGCTCTCAGTGTCACAGAGTCCTTAGCGAAACCAAACAGCGGTTCCACTTCAAACAGCTCAATATGCCAGGACAGAAAGTTTTCACTGACCTGCCCCCTTGCCTTTTCTTTGCATCCTTTCCTCTTCAGAGCATGCACTGAAGCTATGCACTTTGCTTCTCAGCTGAGTGTATTGTCGTATTGCCGGAGTCCCATATGTCCATCTCCTTCTCGCACAGACAAACTGCTTCTGTGGAAACGTGCCGATGCTATGCGCTTTCCTTCTCAGCTGTTCGCACCGTCACATTCTGTGTCCCGCTTGCAGTCTGAATCTAAACCCAGAAGGTTCTGGCTACGTCTCGCACACACAGATGTGCTAGGAGGAAAAGGTTGCTCAGACCTTGTCACTTGTGCTCAAAAATGTCCGTTCACTCTGCAATCAAATGACAGCTTTCTTTCCTTTACATCCTGCAAACTTCACACACACACACACACACACATACACGAGCATTGCACTTCCTTTCTTTCTCAGCTGAACTCACCCATCTCCCACCTTGACTTTCTCTACCGCTTTTCTCTTGGCCTTGCCGTGCATGGACAACGGATGTCTTTCCTCTTAAGACAGCCATGGTGTTGCCTACCGCTCCCTTACATTGCCTTGCCTTTCCTGCCCAACATTGCATTTCCTTGTCATTCCTGACCATTCCTTTCTTTTGCCTACCTGACCTACCCATGTCCTTCCCTTGCCCTTCCTACCAATCCAGTTCCTTTCATTGACTTGCTCACCCATCCTTCACCTGACTTCCCATTTGTCCAGGTCCAACCTTTCATTGCCTTCTCCTTCTAGGACTCTCATTGAATGTACCTGTCACTTGCCTTGCCTTGGCAACCCACCTGTTTCCTTGCCTTGCCCTGCCAACCCTCCCTGGCCATGCCTCACCCTTGACTTGCCTACTTCTTTTCTCCAGGGACTTACCTTGCCAGGCCAACATCTCGTTGGCATTTCCTTGCCTTTCCTGCCCCTTCCTTTACTTTGCCTTGCTTTCCCACACCTTGCATTGCCTTGCTCTCCGATCTGTAGTCTTCCCTCAGCTTTTTTCCCTCCACTGCTTTGCATGGACTTGCTCACCCATCCCCCACCTGACTTCCCTTTGCACTTGTCCAGGTCCAGCCTTTCATTTCCTTCTCCTTCTAAGACTCTCATTGCCTTGCCTACCTCTCCCTTGTCTTGTCTTGCAGAGCCACCACTTCTCCTGCCTTGCCCTTGAACCCCTCCCTTGCCTTGCATTACCTTGCTCACCCCTCCCCCACCTGGAATTCAAGACCTCTTTTCTCCTGGCATTTCCCAGCCTTGCCTTGCCCTGCCTGCTCCCCTCGAGGACTCCCAAGGCTCTCATATATCCCCAGGGTTTCAGGAGCACCTGAGAAAAAGCCCAGGAAAGGTCCCATTCGTCTTTCTGGGAAGGTTTTGTCTGGGACCAATCCTTGCATGTCTTGAATTTTGGACAGGCAATTCACATTTCACCCTTGGACTCCAGGACCAGAATGAGAGTTCTTTTACATGTGAAGTAAAGCAGGTAGCTCAAGTCTTTTAGGTGTAGAGTACAGATATAGGATCAAGGCCACACAGAGCAGTCTGTCCTGGCCACTTTCGTGTACCAGCAATCCTTTAATGTACTTCTCACCTGCCTTGCCTTGCCTTGGCAACCCAACAGCTTCCTTGCCTTGCCCTGCTAACCCTCCATAGCCTTGCATTCCTTTGCATGGCCTAGCCCCAACCTTGACCTGCCCCTACTGCTTTCCTCCAGGGCCTTGCCTTGCCCAGCCTTTCCTCTTTCTGCCTGGCCCACCCATCACTGGACTTTCCTTCCTACGGCCAGCCTTGCCTCTCACTTCTGGGCCTTCTCTTGCCTACCACTCCATTTGCGTTCCCCTCACTGCTCTGGCCTTGCCTACCTCTCCCTTGACTTGCCCACAATTGCCTGCACTTGGTTTGCAGTGCCTTGCCTGCATGGAAGGCAAGGAAC
This sequence comes from Lycocorax pyrrhopterus obiensis, assembly GCA_014706295.1. Classification (NCBI taxonomy): domain Eukaryota; kingdom Metazoa; phylum Chordata; class Aves; order Passeriformes; family Paradisaeidae; genus Lycocorax; species Lycocorax pyrrhopterus. The sequence goes on from JACSVZ010000005.1 coordinate 18,872,647, forward strand.
AGAGTGGTAGGCAGGGCAAAGTGTCTTGGGGTGACTCTATCATGTGTATCCCCTATCATGCTCTATGCCCAAAAAGTAATTTTGTGCCTTTTCTGTGCCTTTAAACTGAGCTTGGAAAAAAAAAAAACGAAACAAACGAACTTTTCAAAACAGTTTCTCAAGGACACAGAGATACACTCCTCTGCGTTCTCTGGCTGCAGGAGCAGGAGGGAGCACCCCGCTTGCTTGCTTCAGCCAGCGGTTTCAGGTTTTTTTTCCCCTTCTCTTCCCGGCGTGAGATGGAAAGCTGAATTTTGTTTCCTAGGACTTTGTTTTTTTCCCTTCTTCTCTTCTGGACTGTCCAACAACATCAGAACACATCGGGAGAATTTTTCCCCGAGGCCCGGGGGTGGGCCCTCGCTGACCCAGCTCCGAGGAGGAGAGAGACCACACCTACAGAACGACTCTGGAATCTTCCCAGGTTTCTCTCTATAGCGAGAGATTTCATTTCATTATTTAGCATTATTATCCTTTTCCTGTGTGTTTGTTAAATAAATAGTTCTTATCTCATTCACTTTCCTTCGAGGAAAATATTTTTTTTCCCCCGAACCCTGTGGGGGGGGAAGGGTGGTTGTAACCTGGTTTCCTCTCAGAGGATATATTGCTAGATTTTGGCCAAACCGGCACACAAAGCATTCTTTTATGTCTCCAAGAGCCAGGACCCACAGCGGAGCTCTTCCACCAACTGCTCTCACACGACTAGGGCGGCGCCAGCAAAGCGCTTGGCTTTTTCCTGGGCACTGTCAGCGCTCATCGAAACAACCACACGGTGGCGCTGCCGACTTGCAAAAGAAGCACACGCACCTCGCCCAGCTCGAAGCCTCCCCCAAGGGCAGAGGCAAGTTGGAAACGTCCCCGCTCTCAAATCAACCGTGTCAGGACAAAATGATTTCCCTAATCTTCCCCTTCCAAGTGCAAGCTCTGCTTTGCACCACACTCCAAGAGCAAGACGATCTCCTTTGCCCTAACAAATCTTTTCCCTCTCGCAGAGTCCGGCCACCAACTTGAAATCATCTGGCAAAACCAGAGCTCACAAAAGTGCCAGCTGAGAAAGCTCTTGCTGCCTACAACTTCAACTGCACCCCTCAAACTAGCAGCACACATGCTGCTCTCAGCACTTTCCTTCTCAGCTCTAGGTACCATCCTAAGCCTTCACTCTCCCAGAGCCAGGATCCAAAGAGAACTGCAGCAGGGACTGCTCACACACTAAAGGCACAAGAACAAAAGGCTCAAGAACTTGGTGTTTGCATTCCACTGACAGCTCAACAGCTCTAACTCAGAGAACTGCCTGTTGGGAAAAGCCTTTCAAATTACTAAGAGCACCTCATGTGCGGATCCAAACCTGTTTTCCTTGCCAAAGAGAGCAACTACAAGCCCATCTCCAAAGAAACGACATTTCCTCCTCCAAAATACAACACATCCAGGGACCGATCCAACCTGCAGTATTGAATCCATTCAACAATTGCTCCTACACAGAAGGGGCCAGGAGAGAAATGTCTTGCTGGAGTATACCTCCCCATGGTACCTTAACATTTGCTCCAGCAACACTGGCACTATGTCCTTGCCCTCCCAAGGAAAGGCACTCCAAGTCACTTGGCCTTGCCTTGCCTTCAGTACCTTGCTTAGCTTCTCCTAACCTACCCTTGCTTTGTTTCCTTTGCCTACGTCTGACTTGCCTCACACTCCCTACAACTTCCTGGCTTTGCTTTGCCCTGCCTACCACTCTGTTCCTTGCCTTCCATGCAGGCAAGGCACTGCAAACCAAGTGCAGGCAATTGTGGGCAAGTCAAGGGAGAGGTAGGCAAGGCCAGAGCAGTGAGGGGAACGCAAATGGAGTGGTAGGCAAGAGAAGGCCCAGAAGTGAGAGGCAAGGCTGGCCGTAGGAAGGAAAGTCCAGTGATGGGTGGGCCAGGCAGAAAGAGGAAAGGCTGGGCAAGGCAAGGCCCTGGAGGAAAGCAGTAGGGGCAGGTCAAGGTTGGGGCTAGGCCATGCAAAGGAATGCAAGGCTATGGAGGGTTAGCAGGGCAAGGCAAGGAAGCTGTTGGGTTGCCAAGGCAAGGCAAGGCAAGGCAGGTGAGAAGTACATTAAAGGATTGCTGGTACACGAAAGTGGCCAGGACAGACTGCTCTGTGTGGCTTTGATCCCACATGGGCCGTCCCTAATCTGCACCTAAAAGACTTGGGCTCCCTGCTTTCCTTCGTACGCAAAAGAACTCTCATTCTTGTCCGGGAGCCCAAGGGCGAAATAGGGATTGCCTGACCAAAACTCAAGACATGCAAGGATAGGTGCCAGAAAAAAGCTGCCAGGACAGACAGGTGTGGTGGCACGTGACCTCCTCTGGGGTGCTTCTGACATGCTCCTGAAACATTGGAGGTATGTGAAGGCCTTGAGAGTTCTAGGAGGAGCAGGCAGGGCAAGGAGGGTTGAAGAAATTCCACAAAAAGAGGGGTCTTCAGTTCCAGGTGGGGGAGTGTAATGATGCAAAACGACATAGACCCTCCAGTCAGGTGCAAAAAGGAATCAGTTTATTGCAAAAAACTGGCTTTTTTAAGCAATTAGGTGTTTATCAGTTCCATACCTTTTAAACACAACACATATAATTCAACCAACCACCATAAACCACAATGTGAACGTGTGATGGTTATATAACTTGTTTTCTATCTCTAATTTAGCTGAGTCATTCCCAGAGTCCTTTTTTACTTAGCTGAAGTAACAGGAGTGAGCCATGATTTTACAAGGGTAACCAAGGCTGTTATTCTGTAAGGTTTTACTTGTCCGCAACAGGGGATGGGTGAGCAAGGTAGTGCAAAGCAAGGAACGGATTCAAGGGCAAGGTGAGACAAGTGGTGGCTTTCCAAGGCAAGACAAGGGAGGGGTAGGAAAGGCAATGAAAGTCCTAGAAGGAGAAGGAAAGGCAAGACTGGAACTGGACAAATGGGAAGGGAAGTCAGGTGGGGGATGGGTGAGCAAGTCAATGCAAGGCACAGGAGGGAAGGAAGGCCAAGGGAAGGCTACAGAGGGTACAGCAAGGCAAAGCAAGGTGTGGGGAAGCAAGGCAAAGTAAAGGAAGGGACAGGAAAGGCAAGGAAATGTAAGCCTGCATATTAAAGGTAAGGCAAACAAAAGCGAGGGTGGGGTAGACAAGGCAATGGGTGTCCTAAGAAAACCATCCCATGCACAACAAGGCCAGGATAATAGTGGTAGGGAAGTCATGGTGGGGGGCAGATGAGCAAGTCAATGCAAGGTATTGGAATGGTAGGAAGGGCAAGGAAAGGACATGGATGGGTCAGGAAGGTAAAGGAAAAGAGTGGTCAGAAACCGCAAGGAAATGCAAGGTTGGCTAGGAAAGGCAAGGCAACACAAGGGAGGGGTAGGCAACTCAGTGGGTGTCCTAAGAGGAACAGTCCATGCACGCCAAGGTCAAGAGAAAAGTAGTAGAGAAGTCAAGGTGGGGAATGGGTGAATGCAGCTGAAAAACAAAGTGCATAGCTCCACACTGTGTCTGTGTCTGCGTGTGTGTGTGGGTGTGCGCGTGTGTGTGTGGGTGTGTGCGTGTGCGTGTGTGTGTGTGTGTGCGCACGTGAAGTTTGCAGGACATTGTTGCAGTGCCTTGGCCCACCTCGGGACAGCCCACTGCCCATCCAATGGGCAGATGAGTCTGAGTCTGAGGGGCTGTCTGTGGGCGAGGCCGAAGTTTAAACCTACTCCCCCTTTTCTGGAAAGTTCCCCATTACTCGGTTGTTAATTGGTTAAGGTCGGTTGTTCCCTCCTCTGTGCTCACCAGATTGGTTTGTGGTCACCGGGTTCCTCCCCCTACACTGTTACCTATTGGTCTGTTTTGTTCACTCCTCCCCTTTTCCCTTTGATACTTAAAGTGCTTGCCATACCCTGTCCCTCGGCTGTTCTCGTCCCTGACCCTTTGGGAATAAACTCCTGGAATCCATACGAGACGGCTCTCTCTCGCCTCCTTTATTCCTGGGGCAGCTAGGAGATCTAAACACCTTGGTCTCCTCGAGGCATGCCTGCTGCTCTGAGAGCCAGTGCCGCCCGACCAACGGCCGCCGAGGACTGGACACGATTTGGTTTACGTGTCTGCAGGAAGGTCACTGGAACCTCCTTGGCAGGACTGACATCCCTCCTGAGGCTGACCCCCTTGCCGTGACAGGACGTAAAGGGAAGAAAGCTGTCATTTAATTGACATTTTTTTAACCTAAGTGACAAGGTCCTAGCAACTTTTCCCTCCTGGCACATCTTTGCATGTGAGATGTAGCCAGAAACTTCTGGGTTTAGATTCAGACTGCAAGCAGGACACAGAATGTGATGGTGCGAATAGCTGAGAAGGAAAGCGCGTAGCATCGGCATGTTTTGACAGAAGCAGTTTGTGCGAGAGAGATGGATGTATGGGACTCTGGCAATGTGACAATACACTCAGCTGAGAAGCAAAGTGCATAGCTTCAGTGCATGCTCTGAAGAGGAAAGGATGCAAAGAAAAGGCAAGGGGGCAGGTCAGTGAAAACTTTCTGTCCTGGCATATTGAGCTGTTTGAAGTGGAACCGCTGTTTGGTTTCGCTAAGGACTCTGTGACACTGAGAGCATGTGCTTTTACATGTAGCTGAGAAGGAAAGTGAGAATCACCCGTATGTCCAGCAGAGTTTGTAGGCTGCAAGGGGAAGGTGAAGGCCAGGCCTGGCTTTTGACTGTGGGATTTGTTGCAAGTAAGCAGCTGCTGGATGTTCTAAGCTTTTTGGGATCTGCATGACTGAAAGACTATGCTGGTACATAATTAAACTAATGATTATTGATCACCAGGCTGAATCCCCTAACCCTAACCCTAGCCCTAAGCCCAATCCAAACCTAACCCTAACCCTCACCCTGACTCCTAACCCTGACCCTGACCTGATTCTGCCCCGCCCCCACAGGCTGGCAGGGGCCAAATGACACAAGGGCGTGGTGAAGAGGGGACCCTGCGCCGGCCCAGCACGAGGGGGTGCCTGAGGCTCCAGAGGCACAGCTGGCCGGTGCTGTTGCCAGAGTTAATGCCAATGGTGAATCCAAAGGTGGCAAGGAGAAGAGGGGCTGGTGGGGAGGTGGTGCCACAGGGCCCAGGAGTGGGGCAGGCTTGCTTGGGGCCGAAAGCGGGGTTGGAGGGCCAAGGGGGGGCGGCCATGCAAAGTCCCTTTCAAGTGTCAACGCGAGCGGCCTGCTGGCACCGCTCGGCACAGGGAATTGCAGCGCTTGCAGGGCCGCACGCGGGTGCAGCGCCAGCCACAGGTGCGGGCCGGTCGGGGGAGGCAGCGTGGGAAGGGCTCAGGCCAGGCATGAGGGTGGTGCGGCGCTTGCCGGCAGGTGATTGAGTGCGGCTGGGCTTGAAGGCGCCAGTATGCCGGGACTCGGCTTCCTGGCTGACATGAAGCGCATCTTGGGCTTTTAAGCAGTGCAAGAGCGGAGATGGCCTCGAGGAGAGACTTTCAGATTCTGCCGTCTTTTGGAGGGCGGGAGTTTACTGAGGAGCTTGCTCCCCACCATATTTCACCTCCCCCCACCCCAGATCTGCTCCCGGGGTGGCAGTGACTGTAGGAAAGGGGCACCCCCCAAGGGGACATTTCTGGCTCAGCTCTAGACAGAAATGTCTGGCACTGGCCTTTGGGCCTCGAAGCTGCCAAAGCTGGGCCTTGCATTGAGCTGCAGGGAGGCACAGCCCTGGCTGCTTCCCAGAGAGGGCTGCCTTCACACAGGCGCTCAGTCTCACCCGGCACAGGGAGCTGCAGTGGGTGGGGAATGAATCCCTGCTGTCTTCCTGCCACAGGGCATCCCTTGGGAGCTGCCGTGCTCCAGGCCGGGACTGTCACCTGCACTCCGAAGGACCCAGAGCCGGTGTCATACACCACAGCTGTGCCAGGGACAGCGACATGAGTGGCCACACAAGTGGCCATGGCACTGTCTGCATGCTGTCCCTGCTGCTTCTCCCCCAGCCACTGCCGGGGCACTACCTCCGAGCCACCCACTCCTAAAGCCAAGGGCCCACTGGGACACTGTGCAGGGGCTCCTGGAAGCCAGCGGCCACGGTGACACAGCGGGGGAGCACAGAATCCACGGTGCTTTGTGAGCCGGTGGCTCCCAGGAGAGCCTTTGTGGTGCTGTGCAACCACATGGAAGCCTGGCTCCACTGCGAAACCACAGAAGCTCAGGGAGCCCTGGAGACTGTGGTGATGCTATGGAACCTGACGAAAGCGTGGGGAGCACTGTGACACCATGAAACCTGGTGGAACCCAGGGGCCCTGATGACACTGTGGGGCCTTTTGGGACCAAGGAGACCCTGGTGGGAAGCCACGTGATCATTAATCCTAGCAGGAGCCTGCTCCAGGTGAGGTCCTCTCTCCCAGCTTCCACAGGTCCTGTCAGGATCCTGCTCTGGCACTGCCTTGACACAGGCTCACGGCTTCCTTTGGGAATGGCTCTGCTCCAGGATGGCATGCTGCAGAGGATGCAGGTGGATTTTGTGCTTCCTCATGGCATGCAGGTGGACAATAAAGCCTGAGCCAGCCCCCACCTCCCCAAATTTGGGAGGACCCTCCTGCAGCCCCAGCCCTGCTCTTTGTCCTGGCTGGGCACGCAGCTGCTGGGACACAGGTGTGTCCTGATGCCCCCGCCTGCTCCCCCACCTGTGGAAAGATATGGGACACTTTGAAGTCATTTTGGAGGTGAAGTTGGGCCGGTTCAGGGAGGGCAAAGGGAAAATTTGGGGGGCTTTCTGGGGCGTCCCTGTGTCTGCCCCCCCTCCACCCCCCCCCCAAATCTCCCCCCTCCTTTGGCACTTTCTGCCCCGTCCCTGCCAGTCGCTCCTGTGCTCCCCAAAACCCCAACGGAGGGGGAGGGACCTCCAATATCTGCTGTCCCGGGCTTATGGAAAGACACCCTTCCCCGCCCCGTCCTTGTCCCCATGGTCTGGTAGCCGCCAAAAGAGACGAGGCTGAGGCGAGGAGGAGATCCCATGCCAGCCTACTGCCAGTTTGTCCCTCACATTTCTGTCTAGAACTGAGCCATAAATGTCTCATTGGGGGGGTGCCCCTTTCCTGTCACAGTCACCGCCATCTCGGGAGCAGACATGGAGTGGGGAGGTGAGGGGGAAGGTGGGCGGGAGCCAGGTCTGCAGCAAACCCTGGCCCCCCAAAAGACAGCAGAATCTCAAAGTCTCTCCTCAAGGCCATCTCTGCTCTAGCCCAAAGGTGCATTTCATGTCAGCCGGGAAGCCGAGCCCCAGCATACTCGTGCCTCCAAGCCCAGCCGCAGTCAATCACCTGCTGGCAAGCGCCGTGCTGCCCTCACACCTGGCCCGAGCCCTTCCCACGCTGCCTCCCCTGACCGGCCGGCACCTGTGGCCGGTGCTGCGCCCACGTGCGGCCCTGCAAGCACTGCAATTCCCTGTGCTGAGCGGTGCCAGCAGGCCGCTCGCATTGACATTCGAAAGGGACTTTGCATGGCCTGGTGAAGTCCCTGCCTCTTTCATCTCAAATGTTGTGCTCCCACCTCATACAACCCAGAGTTGTGCAATGACTCTTAGAATCACCTGGGGATGGAATGGATCTTAAATCATCTAGCTCGAGCCCCCTGAAATTGCTTCTACAACTTCTCTGGAGAACCTGTTCTAGTGTCTTACCCCTCTCAGAGGAAAGGATTCCTTCCAGATATTTAACCTAAATATACCTGCTTTCAGTTTAAAACCAGTAGCCCTTGTCCCATCCCCACACACCCCAACCAAGTGTCCCTGCCTTTAACTGAATGTCTCCTGGGAGCCTTCTCTTCTCTTTGCTACACAACCCAACCCTCTCAGCCTGTCCTCACAGAGCAACGGCTCCAGTTGCCTGATGGTCTTTGTGGCTCCTCTGGACCCACTGCAGCAGGTCCGTGTGTTTCTTAGGCTGTGGGTCCTAGAGCTGGACGCAGTACCCAAGCTATGGTGTCATGAGAGCCAAGTACAGCGGGACAATCCCCTCCCTCAACCTGCTGGCTACATGGCTCTGGATGCAGCCCAGGATATGATTGGCTTTCTGCCGGCGCGTGGTGCAGGCTCATGTTCAGTATTTCAGCCATCAGAACCTGCAAGTCCTTCTGTGCAGGGCCACTCTCAATCCACTCATGGCCTAGCCTGTGTCCATGTTTGGGATAGCCCTGACCTTGGCACTTGACCTTGTTGAACTTTATGAGGTTTGCGCAGACCCCACCTCTCCAGGCCTGTCCATGTCCCTCTGGTTGGCATCCCTTCCTCTAGAGTACCAACCACATCACTCAGCTCGGTGTCACCCACAAACCTGCTGAGGATGCACTCAATCCCTCCCCCCATGTCTCCCAACAAGGTGTTAAATATTCCTGGTCCCATCACCAAACCCTGAGAAACCACACTCATCGCTGGTTGGATACCACTCAAGTTGGACATCGAGCTCTCAACCACAAGTCCTGGAGTGCCGCCATCCAGCCAATTCCATATGCGCTGAGTGGCCACCCCCCCGTAAAACCACGTCACTCCTATTTAGAGAGAAGGATGCAAAGAGCAGATCCAGCAGTGCCTCTCCTCTGGTCAGGCTCTCCATCCCCCGTACTAGGAAGTTGTCCACAACACGCTCCAGTAGTTCCCAGGACTGCTGGCAGTTCCCTGTGCCACTTTGCCAGCAGATGACTGAGTGGTTTAAGTTCCTGTCGGGACCAGGGCCAAGTGAGTGGCTGTGTCCTGACATCAAAACAATTCATCTGTGTCCCCGAAGCATAAGGCCAATTGGCTCAGAGGTCTGAGGCTGGAGTGGAGGAAGATTGGAGGTGGGTTTGTGTCACACGAATTGCCTTTGTCACATTGCCCTCTTCACGGGGATAGTGCCTGCCCGTCACGGTGGAATTTTGCTATGAGAGACACCTTGAGTGAGCCCTCAAGTGCTTTTGGTGCAGATGCACAAGCCAGCCCTGAGAGGCATTTCTCCCCAGGGGTCACACTGACAAGGAGGAGATGGTGGGTAAGTTCAGGCAGAAGGTCAAGGCTGCACAGTCCTGTAGAGAAGAAAAGACGCACCTCTCCCAGGGCTGTGGCAAAATCTCAGTGCAAAGTAGGATCACTGTAGGCTAGAGGGAAGCTCCTCATTGAGAGGAGTGAGGACCACGAGGGCCTTGCTTTCTTTTATCAGTCTCTGCCACAGCCTGCTTTTTTTCTGTCCATGAGCCTGGGGAACAGAGGCAGATTCACAACCAAGAGAAGAAAACCAGGACTCAATAAACTGTCTCTCAAGGACTTCTCTAAGGGACTCTCCACAGCTGTGTGTCCCTTGAAAACTAAGCAGGGCCCTCATGCATTTTACAACCAGAGCTCTGGCCTCAGGCTTGGGAAGTTGAGATCCTCTAGAAAACAAGGAAATCAACACGTAGGAAAGGCGATCAAAGATATGTGCCTACATCTCTCCCTGAAAGAGGCCCACACACAAATTGACCCATTTTGCTCAGTGTGCCACCCCGAGGCCAGGATCTGGATGGTGGCTTTGGGGAAGAAGCTGAGGGCAGGGAGCCCACAAGCTCATGGCTCTTTTTCCTGGGGCAAGCATCCCTTTGCCCATTCGATGCCATTCCGCAGTTCAAAGGGACTATTGGATCAGTCTCCCAGAGCGCGTGGCAATCATCGTGATGTGGGAAGAGTTGGGAAAATCCATGAGCTTCAGGCAAACCTGAATCATCCTGATGCGGAAAATGAGTGCACATGGTGCCCTGGACTCAGGGCATTCCAGGGATACCAGAGCACATAGCCTCTTTCCTCCAAAATTTTGCCTTTGTCAGGGGCATTCCCAGACCTTTTAGGACCAGTCCCCAAACCACCTCGGTACATCTGTGTAATCCTGTGGGCTGCTGCTGCAGCTTTCCAAAAGGCACTGCCTTTTGGTGGGCTGCTCAAGGCCCATGGACGCAGGGCAACCCAGGGATAATGGAGGCTGGGAGAGACCAGTGGAAGTCCTCTGCTCCTGCTCTGAGAAGAACAAACTTCCCAGTTGCCTCCAGAAGCCGTGGGCCTTGTCCATTGTCCTCTGAACACTGCCACTGTCAGACAGGTCCCTGTCTCTTGGACAGCTCTTCCAGGGATGCCCTGCACCCCCGGGGGGCTACCAGGAGATGGAAAGGGCTCCTACAGCTGAGCCTCCCAGGTCTCGATGGGGAGGACCACCAGGAGATGACATTGAGGCTACCTGCACTGGTGAGCACATGCCATGGCAGCCTGGAGAGCACAGGGCTGGGTATGTGCAGGGAATGCCACCTGCTCTGCATTGCACTCTCAGGCCACTGACAAGGAACCCCTTCGGGGTAGAAGGGCTGGAAAGCAGAGAGAAAGTCTGTCCCAAGAGAGCTTTCACCCCTAATCCTGAGAGTTCCTTACTGTCCATCTCTAGATCTCACTCCATAAGCCTGGGATCTGATCACTCCGTGGTTGGCGCCCTTTCCTTGGCACTGCAGAGGCCA